>JAGFPH010001903.1:194359-208037 GCA_018207615.1 Philaenus spumarius
GCATAATACTTTCTCAAACATCTTTTACTTGGGGTAGCATCAAGGTTATTACTAATCTTGTTGTACCCAGTTGAGTTCCGCTATTCCGAAAATCCGCTTACTCCAAACAGGGTTCAGAAAAATACCTATTTAAAAAAAATAAAAACAGGAGAAATTAAAAAGACATTAGTGAAAATACGTACATTTATTGTTATAAGTTGTATAGAGACATACATAGAGCCTAAACTTGATGAAAAAAAAACGCCTGAAACCAAATTGGAATGAAAGCTGGTTTTGCTTCCTTCACGTTTTTCTGTTTCGCGGAAAGGAAGTTACCGCAACAAGCATCTGGTTGAAATGGATACCAGGTCAGTCAGAAAGAAAGAAGGATTAGATACAACAGCTAGGCACTAGTGTTGTTGCCACCTGAAAGTTGCTTTCATCCGTTTTCGTTATCTCGGACAAATTTTATTTTTTCTCGATATTTTTTCAAGACGTTGCGTGGTACTAACGTACACACTGCGGGATGATAAAACGGACAGTTTGAACAACCTATCCCTGCCCTTCCGTTTTTAGAACAAAACGGAATCGTAACGCAACGGAAGGAAAAAACGGATGGTGTAAACCTACGTAGAGCAATTGCCGCGTCTACGTGTGATATGAGTTCAGTTTGAGCGTTCACCTCTTCCTCGCTTTCCTCCGAGCCGATCAACGCTGTATAGAACTGAGTCAAGCAGATGTTCCCGCACTTAATTTACTCCTTAAAAAGTCAATACATTGATATTATTCATGAAATCCGCCTATTATGAATTCCCGCTAAACCTAACAGTGTTCAGTCCCAATTAGTTCGGAATAACGGACTCTACTGTACTTTTAAACCCACAGACAAATGGCAGTTTGATGATTTCTGCAGCCTATAGTGTCTCGAGTATTTACTTCCCTTCTATTTCTTGTATAGTATTTATGGATTTCATATCTCTTGGCCAGTTCATCCAGTTTACTTATTCTATACCTAACCACTTCATACAAGTACAAATTGATTACTGTGAGAATATTTAAACTCACAAAAATAGGCTTGCAATGTATTCTCCCATGAGACTTAGTCATACCTGTTACAGCTTTCTTCTGTACTATCAGTACATCTTTTATTCTGCAACTGTTTCCCCACAATACAATTACATATGGCATAATTGACTGAAAAAATGCAAAATAAACATTCCTCAATAACCTTTCCCCAATAACTTCATATAGCCTACTGAACAAGAAGACAACACTTTTGAAACTTTTTTAACGACAAAATCAATATGTGGAATCCATGTTAGCTGCCTATTAACATAAATACCCAAAAATGTAACACTCTGTTCTGCACTGCAAGGCTCAACATTTTTAAAACTGAAAATCAATTGTTTAGTGTTAACATCGTTCAAAAGAGGGCCAATCGCCCTAAACCGCTCAGTGGATACTTTGCAACCTACCATTGTTTGTATGTTATTGACTAGGCGATGATAATCACCCAGCACCCTTGACCCAGGTTTTACGCCTATAAAAATAAACGGTACCAGGAACTGGCACATACTTTCTCACAAACATATTTAAATTATTAAACAGATTCACTGCGACCTGTGTAGGAGATTAACCAATAAATATTACCATTAGGCCTATTATCTAGAGAGAAAACTATTCGATCGACTTCGAACAAATTTGCACCAAACACGTCAATTAGGCCTGTATAGATGCATACAAAAATGTTTTGAAAAATTTTAAAAACAACCCCCTTTATGGCCAAAAACCCCCAAAAATCAGTTAATATTATAATTATTAGCTAAACGAGGATTTTTAGAAAGATGCTGTTTTTTGCATATGGTAGGGTACATTAAACGCTACAAATAAGCCAAATTTTATCAAAATCATTAGAGCCTTTTTTTTTATAAAATAATAATAACTGATTTTTTGGGGGTTTTTTTGTCAAAAAGGGGGTTGTTTTTCAAAATTTTTAAAACCGTTTTTCATGCATCTATACGGGCCTACTTGACATGTCTGGTGCAAATTTGTTTCAAAACTATCGAATAGTTTTCGCTCTAGCTTTGTATACATACAGTCAGACATTTTGTAAAAACCACTTTCTTGGACTCGGGGGGTCCCAAAACAGATATTTCCACAAAAATCTCAACATCAATTTTTTTTGCGATCGCTATACCTTCTCTATACTATAGTATAGTTAAGTAAAAAAAATGCAATTTATTGATATCATTGCTCATTGTTAAAAATGTTATGTCATCTGCGTACATGCTACAATGTGGTAGGTCATTAACAGCTATTAAAAACAGTTTAAGAACGGGTTTATTACGAATCATAGAACCTCTACTATTTATTGCACGTATCGTTCAAATGAATGGCTATATCAAGTGAACTAGATAAATTGAACCGCACACTTTACTCGGGTCGTTCGTACGATACAGTACAAACCGTGGTGCGAGGGAAATTCTATTTCAGGCAGGGATAAATAGGTGACCTTAGACAACTAACCGTGACTTTTTGGGGACTTTCGTGACATTTTATCCAACTCGTAACACTTTGGAACCCGAACTGGTAGCCACTCTGTTACTTTATAACTATATCAAATAGCATTGTGATATCTTTATCTGGTCTGGAGAAAATTTATTATGACAGATGAACAAACAAATGATCACATAAGAGTACTTCTAAGGCACGGAACACAAAAGAGAAATAGTAAAACATTTTCTTACAGTAAAACAATTTTAAAATTACTGAGTCACCTTACTTTAGTTGTTTATTTTTCTTATGCGAAAATATTATCATATTTATTGTAACAACTGAACAAACTAAATTATCTACATGATAATTTGACTGAATTTAATAATAATAGATATATTTTGAATCAAAGTTTGCAATATTGCTTACTCAAGGTGAAGAGAATTATTCAAGAAGCATTTTAATCTGATGAAAATTTTTTAATTTATTCTCAAAACCTGTTGGTACTATTAACCCTAGAAGTGGTAACCCGCACAATTGTGCGGTCGTGAAGTAGACTTCAGAATGGCATTGCGGTCTTGGACAACACAACTTGTACTAAAATTCATCGAATCTTAATAAAACATTGGAAAGGAAATGTTTCAAACTTTAATTTTATATTTAAACATTTGTTCTAAATCAAATATTTACATATGTAATCATTGTTTTAAAATTATAGTTTTCTAAGCAGCTAATGCTAAACACAAAGATATTACTCAAACTTGTGACTTTTTTTAAGGCTCAAAATCATTCGACAGAATTGTTTTGAAAAGAATATAAGGATACTTTTGGATTCGTCAAGATTTTAACTTTTTAAAACTGCCTTCCAATCATTCGTCACTCTTATAGTTTCTTAGATATGAAGTTTTCTGTAAACACTTGCAATTGGACAGTTTTCAACCAATGAGAAAGCACATTTTGCAATCGATATAGCTATTACAAATCGATATATTTGTATAATGATATTTACATCGAAGAGGAAACTTTATATTTTTGTTTGGTATAAGGTAAATCTCATTTAGCGTTTGAATTCTATTCGGGTATTTCCGTGAAATACAAACATTTTGTCAAAGCAATTGGCGCGTCATCCTTACTTTTTTACTTTATCCACAGCGTTGGATCTGTATATGATATGTTTGTGAGAATTTTGTTTAGTTTATCTAATTTAGTGAAAACAAAGTGAAATAAGTTTATAAAATAAGAATTTTCAAGTATAAAGTTCAATTCTACGATTTATTCTTTACAATTTGTTATAATAAATTTTTATTTTTGGGTAAAGCATATATTCATAAATAATGTTTCAAAATAAGCTTAATTTTGTTACCGGTCTTGTAGTAGAAGAAACTGGTGTTTTCAGACATTTCTTTTTGAAATTGATATATATTTTTTTACACTTCTATTTCAAACTAAATTACAAAACTTTTGTTCATTTTGGAAAAAAAAATACAAACAGTTTTGACTACTTTTATGTAGGCCTATACTCTGTTTGAAGTTATTGTTAGTTAATGATGGATGTTGAATTTTATTATAATTACTTGTTCGGACATTTGCCATCATTTGTATGTTAAATTATCAAAC
This sequence comes from Philaenus spumarius, assembly GCA_018207615.1. Taxonomy (NCBI): domain Eukaryota; kingdom Metazoa; phylum Arthropoda; class Insecta; order Hemiptera; family Aphrophoridae; genus Philaenus; species Philaenus spumarius. The sequence goes on from JAGFPH010001903.1 coordinate 198,449, forward strand.
ACGACGTTTCGTTCCTGTTTGATAATTTAACACACAAATGATGGCAAATGTCCGAACAAGTAATTATAATTAAAAAAAGTAGACCTATAGTTTGATTTTTTCTTCCGTTACTGAAACTTTTTTGTTTCCTGAGCTTATAACTTTGAAAATGTCATATCAATCAACTTTTTACTGGCACATATGAATTCTTTGAACTTTTTTCTACAAAAAACCTGTGAACACTTTTGGATTGGGATAATTACTACATTTGGCAAATGTTTGAAAAAATGCTTGCAAAACGCAAAAATGGCCTGCCATTCTGGCGAATCAACATTGCCACTTCTAGGATATCAGCAATGTTTGGAAACAATTCTAAAAAATAGGATAAGGAAAACATATAGTTAAAAGGTACAATAAGTCTGAATATAATCCCTGTAGGCTTCCTGGTTACAAAATATGGCTTACCTGTGTGTAGCATTTCTGACACGGTTTTTGTCCACTTTCACGGCATACAACATTTGGTCGATGCAAGAACGGGCTTTGTACACCTTTCCGAAAGAACCTTCGCCCAAGACTTCCAAAATGGTAAAACATTGCGTAAAGTATGAAGAAAAGGAGCTGCTATTATAAAGACTATTTAACACTGAAAGATAAATTAAGGTCTTCAATATAAATGTGTAATTGCCTGAGAAATTCATAAAATTTAACAAAGTGTTTGACAGTGATAGTAAAGACCACGCACTACTTGGATAATTATCAGATATTATAGATAGCCTAATTTTTTTTCAAGTTTTAAACTGATGTAAACATTTTTCATTCTGGTCTAGAGTCTGACATTAAAATAAATTATTAAGCTTTTAGTTCATAAACAACACCAATATTTACGGTACTTCAGATGATGTTGTTCAAAATCAGCAGTCATAAGCTATTAAAATGTTTGTTTTCTTGCTATTATAATTAGCCTACAGTCAAAACAGTGTACATAGAGCTTTGTTTTTGTAATAGAGAGATATTGCCTGTTTCTGCAGTTATACTGGACCAATTTTAACAAATTTGTGCCATTGGAATGTCCTTCTTGAGCACATTAAAAAACCACCAAAGAACTGACTTAAAAAAGAAATGTAAAAAAGGCCTACTAACCTAATAATTATTCCGACATTGGCCATCATTTATGTGTTAAAATCAATACACAACATTCCGTTCTGTGTTCCGTTCTCTTGTGTTTTTTTTTTTGCAGGCCTTGTTTTGAGACCCTGTTTAGTCGTGATTTTCCAGTCACGCAAACATTCATTTTTTTAAATTAGAGTTCCAAGGTCCATTCATATATGTATCAATTATTGCAAAACGATCTTTTTCGTATATAACTTAAAAAAACTAATGATATGAACATAAAAAACAAAAACATAGAAGTTATTTCAATTTAAGCCATTAAATTTTACACATTTATTTGCAGGAAAGTTAACTATCAGGACTTATTAAATACCGTAGGCCTACTCTCAAACTCAGTGTGCACTTAGCGTTTAAAATACAATAAGGTAGGCCTACACTTCATAGTCCATTGATGGTGTTCAAGTTGGAGTGAGCAGAATGGTGGAAAATGAGAAATGCTTCTTGTTTTTCTTCCACAATTGTACCACACTAGCATAACATTAAAGAAAGAATACTAAATAACATAAATACCAAATACCCTAATAAAAAATGTTCTATCCCATATTAGTAGTTGAATATTATGACAATGTGTAACAAGTAAAGGATACAGTTTTCCTGACTGCCCAATAAAGATCTTGGAGTTAATTCTTCTGATGAACTATCATAATTAGACTTGCTCCGATCCAATCTTGGTGGGACATAAACTCTGGGTGTATTTTTCTGAAAATAAAGAAAATATTATATATAAAATGATATTATAATAAGGTATCCTTAAATAAAGATGATGGAGAAATTAACTGTTTTCATTTAGCAAGATTGGCAAGATCAGTTTGGCCTTAACTAAACATTTCTATCGGATTCTACAATTCTAAAGATATAATACGTCAAATACATCCATACAAAGCACAAAATTAAAAATACCTATAGGGCCTACCTCTTTCATCGGTATTGACACTCAGATTTAAAGCAACTTTTGAAGGCTACAAGAGTTTAATTTATACATTTAATAATAGGAATAATAATATCTCTCTTTTGCCACCCCTTCAATGTTGTCCATTGAATGACTTCCTTGTGATTTATAGTCTCGGATGAAAAAGTAATAAAAGTATGAAATCAAACCAATTAACTTTTTTAGAAATGAATCACTTTTTTCAGAGTTCAATAATGGTTGTTCTCTTAGGAATGTTTTTTAAAGTTTGTACTTCTTCCATTTACTGTTGTAGAATTTATTTCATACTAGTGGATCCGGCAATGCTTCGCTATTGCTTGATTTAATTTTAAGGGCAGTTATCCCATTCCATTATATTGACGTAGTAACTAATTGAATTGTAAATGGTTTTTATGTCACTTAAGAATAATCATGTTCGATTGTAAACTTGTACATTTGTCAATGATGTAACATAGAGTTTACTGAGCAAGTTAAAATGTCTGGACTAATACTATTTAAGATTTTATAATTTCAAAGTCTTTTTAAAACTACTAGGCCCTACCTACTTGTATTTTTTAGACCTTTTGTTTTCGAGTAGCCTACTTATATTAGGCCTGCCCTATTTAATTTGTGTTGTGGAGAATTTAAATTGAATGTAAAGAGAATTTGGAAAATAGTAACAAACCGTGTAGTGGAATTCATAATAAATACCGAAACACCATTGTGAATATAAAGATTAGTGTAGGCCTAGTCATTATGATAAGTGTAGCACTACGGCGTCGATGCAAATTATTAATTTCATCCCAATTATAAACAAGTAGATTGTGCTGCATTAAATTACAAATACCCCCAACTTGCAATGCCAATTGAGAAATAAACAAAGCCTGAACCCTAAAAACTAAGTTCGTTGCTAATTGCAGTATGTTTAAAGTTCGTAAACACTTATATAAGTTGACTACTTAACTTTCATGAAAAAGGTTTTCTAATTTGGTAATTTAGGTTGATAATTTAGTTAAAGTAGTTATAAGTACTTTATATAACTACTTTATATAAGCTCATGTATCACTGAGGATGATGAATTTGTCTCTAAAATACATTTCATTACTAAACGAATATGTGCAAGAATTACTGTAGTGTATTGTTATTATTCTTAAATAGACCTAATTCCTTCTCACTCAATTAAGCTCAAAGGTTATTAACAACTTATATATGTTTATAAACTGGAAACATACTATGACTGGATACTGTTAATTTAGTTCAGGTCGTTTTAGGTGCCCAGCCATGATGGAACAAGTAGTGGTACCTACACAAAAAATTCGCCTGTGTATAGTTATTAATATGCTATAATATGTGGGTAGCTTTACGAATTGAAAACTAATAGCAAACATGTCTAACGTCAAGCATAGTAATATATATTAGATAATTTGTTTGGTGAGTGTATTAACTGCAAATGTAGAAATTTTATGTTTTAGAGGTTGATAAGATTTTTTACAATTTATATAATATATAGGCCTAGGTTAAGTGTACATCTTTTACAAAAATAGGAAACAACAGGTGACATCGCGCATAGTAATACAAATGCATCACTTTTTATCGCACAAGTTGGAATGCAATCAGGTGTTATTAAGTCTTAAAACTATAGGCCTAGGATTGCCTATCATTTTCATTTTTATTAAAATTAGTAGGTTATATATATGTATAATTAATTTAGGGTCTACCATAAAAGTGAAAATTAATGTTTTGTAGACCTAATACCAATATCATCCGAAGACCTTTTCTTAGGAAAAAGAGTACTGCCAACCTAAGCACATTGTACTAACTGAAGTATGTTATTTGTTTATGTTAGGCTATTTAGTTATTCTTTGTTTTAGTAGTTTCGTTAATTGTAAATATAGCCTACTTACAAAATATGCACGATATTATGTAAAGCTGTGTACGAAAATTAGAAACAAGCTGCGACTTCTTGTTTACCATAGTTAATAGTAATCAGGTGTACTATGTTTTAATTTAAATGATACCCATCATTTTAAACATTTTTTTTTATTCTTGCATTTTTGTTGGCGTAGGGTCGTATAGTAAATTTGCGCCAATTTTCCATCAAAGAAATTTGACTATTCTTTGACGAAATAATTCATTCATCAAACTTTGATGAATCTTTGACATGTTGTAAACTTTGACAAAGATTTTTAAAAAAAGAATAAGAATTAAGTACTAAAATATTAATATAGTAGGCCTACGAATTTTTTGTATAACCTCAAAAAGGATAGGAGGTAACCTCAAAATAGGCTATATGTTTTTTCAGTTTTCATATTATTATATTCCTTGTGTTCCTTTCCTTTTATATTTATAATACGATGGCAAAATTGACATGGAGTGTTGAAGCTATGAAAACTTTAATTTTATAGCTCGTTACCGGTAGTTTTAGCATGGACTTTACGATGCGCTGGCGAGAGGGAAGAATATAGGCAAGTGGGGATGCCGTCCGCTGGAGGGGAAGGGACACTACACTCTACTTATAAAATTAATCAAATTAATACTTATACTATCAAAGTTGTTGCGATAGCTTTGTGTTGTGTTACTTGCAACATGTAAATACTGTATAGTTATGGAACTTTTATATCTATATATAAATAGAATAAGAGTTTTTGTTTGTAGGCTGTTGAGAATAGTGTGACTTTTATTTACGTTTCATACACCAAAGAATCCGAAACAAGCCTTATCTCAATTTTTGTCTGTCTAATGTCGGTAACGCTCGCGGACCTGTTTCTTGTTCATGATTAACGTTAAAACAACTTATAACGATAGATATAACAACTATTTTAACAAAGAAATAAACATGAGTAACAATAAAAACTACATTTTGATACTATTTACAAGTATTAAGTAAAATAAATAAACTTATAACTTAGGCCTACTTATTATTTTAAAAAAGTACGTAAGTAGGCCTACGTACGTTTAGGGCCTATTCATGTAAAAGTACAACTTTTTCCTCCTTCAATAAGTTAGTCTTTAGTCACAGTATGTTTAACTGTATTCAACATTTGGTGCAAGTTTACTATTCGACCCTAGGCTAACCTATGGCAACAGAAATGCAAGAATAATTAAAAAAAAACTAAAAGGTCCTATCCTATAGTAATTAGTCACAGTATGTTAACCTGTATTCAACATTTAACAGTAGAATGTAAAGCAACGTCGTTGTCTGCAAAAATATTAGGCTAGGGTCGAATGGTAAACTTACGCCGAATACGGTAGGCCTAGTTATAAAAAAAATAGCCTAAAGGTTCTAACCTATAATATTTAGGCCTAGTCACATTATTTTTACAAACCAGTATTCAACATTTAACAGTATAATGTAAAACAACGTTGTTGTCTGCAAAAAATATCAGCCTAGGGTTGAATAGTAAATTTACGCCCAACTTATTTAACTCAGGAAATATTAGACAAATCTTTCAATGACATCGGATTGTGCATGCGAAAGTAGATAAACACGATTGCAGGTTTCCGCTACTCCTGTACTTTTAAAAAGAACTTAAAATTAGGCCTAGGCCTACTTAGGTGCAAGAAAATGAAACACTTTTAAACTCACTTCACAACTTGTTTAAATTACAAGAATGAATACTTCAAATATGTTTTATACAACTCCCGAAAAAGTAGACGATGTGTAGATTATTGTACATAACAATAACCCAAATTCATTTCATCGATATAGGCCTATTTTCAAACAAAAAAAAATTAGCATAAAGTTCTAATTTACAGCCTTAAGTCACATTAACTTAATTTGTAAAACAATAATGTAAGCCTTAAAAAATATTTTTTAAATAGCCTGAAGTTGTAACATGTATATAGTATTTAGTCCCAGTATGTTTACTTGCATTCAAATATTCATATTAGCCAGGGGTCACAAAGTAAATTTACGACCAACATTTAACAGTCGAAAAATATCAGCCTAGGGTAATATAGTAAATTTACGCCAAATTTTGTTGAATTATACTTGCTTTGTTAAACATGGACTTAAGTTATGGTAATAATAAGTTGTGTAATAATACATCCAAAAAATATAATTACAATCAATAACATTTTGTTGCTCACATTAGGTTGGCACCTCTGCTACAATAAAGATGTTGGAGTTGTGTTGTGAATTTTACCCCAATTGTGTCATTTCACCAAGTTGTGTAAAAAACTTCATGAAATATGAATTCATATAGCCTAAATTAACATGCTATGAGGTAGCCTAAGTTCATTTTTACGGTTTTATTTTATAATTTGTTCCATTAATTAGGCCTATATGCCCACTAACTTACATAGGCTATGGACAAGATTATAAACACACAAAAAACATTCTCTTAAGAACATTATAGATATCGTGTCAGTACAAAATTACAAACTCAACACCATAATTTCAGCTTTAAAAACTAAAATACAGACAAACTGGTATTCAACTTTAATCTTGTAAGAAATACAAACTAACCTGTTTTGGAGTTAATCGCAGACCTATATCTTCTAAATAAGGAATATTCATCTTTAGTCAACGGCAAAATTACGAGAACATGCAATCGTAAAAAAGTATTTTTATTTTATTTCTTATTTTAAATATCACAAACAAGCCTGTAACAACAAACACTTCTTCTCACATTATAAAATTTTCTCCGCAAAACAGCACTTGTAGTCCCGTCAATGTCTGTCTGCCGACTGCCGAGTCGTGTGCCGACCTGCCGACGTGCCGTTTGTCCGTATTCGTTACTTGAGAGTTGAGTCGTGAATCAATGAGTCAATGAATTGAATGAATGTAGACTTGTGCCATAATGTGCCTGTAAGGAGCCGTTCAGAAGAACGGCTCACTTTAATTGAGCCTAATGAAGTACTTCAGAGTTCAGAGATCCACAAGATTGCTGTTCAGGATCAGTATATCTCCAACTAAAAGGCTCACTCCTTACATTGTATGGTATGTGAAGCATAAAGATTGAAGTTAAATAATATTGTAGTCCACAAAATGAAGGACTCACCCAATTTCCCGCCTTAACCCTTTATAGGTCAACCTCAAAATTGAAGTATTCAAGCATTTATTTGTTCGGTGTCCTTGTACTCATAAGACACTTACCGAAACCCTGAATGTACACCTATTTTTTTGTTTAAATTGTTATTATTTTTCTTTGCTATACCTATTACAGGCATGGAACAAACATTAAATTTTTATACATTTTCAGTTGTGTACCTTTTAGGCCTATATACTTAATAATCATATTTTTCTGTTCCGGACAAAACATTATTATACTCAAAACAATAGTCGCACCACGTATCAACTAAGAAACAGTAATCAAATGGTAGTAGTTCCTAAACCAAAACTTTACTTTATACAGACACTTTTTTACTTTTAACGCTCCACACCTCTATAATATGGTTTCATTACATGCTAGAAAGGATTTATTGACAGGGTTTTTAAGGTTTAGTGTCATTCCTGGTAGTACACCTTGAAAGCAAGATTAACCTAGACAGGAAAAGACATACAAAGAAAGTTAGAACAAAATGTCTACTGGTTATGTATGAAAATTCTGATAATGATGTACCGGTACATAAAATAATATTGTGTTATATAGCTCCCGGATTGATTAATAAATAACGATATAAATTAGGTATAAATTTAACTTTTCAACGTCTATCAATCCTTGTTATTTATATTTTTTATTGTGACGACTGTAGTTTCGGTTTACAATATTATCTGGTCACATAAATATTACGCACATATAAAACTAAATTAAAACACCATATCTTAATAAGTACTAAGTTCACCAGACGTGGAACAGGTAAATTTATACCTAATTTATATCGTTATAAAATTACATATTCAAAGTTTTAAAATTATAGATCATCATGTTTTTAAATTAAAGTTTTTAAATCCATGTTTTTAAGTTTTAAATTAAAATCATGAATATAATCCATTAATTTAGCTTACTTATAGGAACAAACTAAAATTAAAAATAGGAACCAACAATATTTTATAAAATGCTATCACTGAAAGATAAAGTATTTTATGGTGTGACTCATTTACAGTTATTGAACAAATTTTAAATGAGTAGATTTCTAACAGTTGTAGGGTTGTTAAATTGTCAACTCCTCAAATAGTAATGCTGCAAATTAAGTCGGTTTTAAATAACGATAAACGGTACCAGATAACTGCCACATACTTTCTCCCAGTTGAAACTTTATACCTTCCCCCAAGAGTAGCATAGGCAGGGCCGGCGCAAGGACCATGCGGAACATGCGTACGCATGGGGCGCTGCCAGGGAGGGGACGCCGGCGCGCCGGTAAAAAGTTCAAGACCAAGGCGCCTTCAAAATTTTCCGAAAAATTTTTTTGCACCGAAAAATGTTTGCCTTAAGACGCGACCGCCCTTTTCGGGAATTAAAATAAATGCCATATTTGTTTTTGGCGCCTCTTTACGAACAAAAAAGAACACATACACCAGTTTAAGGCGCCATCCTTTCGAAATCGGCGCCCTTTGAGTTCAGTGAAAAACTCGCCCTCTTAAAGACGCGACCGCCCTTTTCGGGAATTAAAGTAACGCGAAAACGCCCTATTTCTTTTGGCGCCTTTTTATGGATAGACAAGATCAGGTACAGGTATTGTATAGGGCGCCATCCTTACATATTTCAATAGGGATTCGTTTCTGTGAGTAATCTGAAACACGGGTGAAATCTTTCGCCAGCTGTAACTATCTAACGAAGCATTTCCAGACCTATAAATAAATTAACTTTTTTCGTTTTTTTGCTAGTGGAATCAGCTCAGAAAGTGCTCGGAACATTATGCAAATAACTTATTATTTTAGCCCAAAATAATTTAAAAATATTTTGTTTCTATAGTAATTCTGGGTATTATTAACAACTACCAAGAAATACATTTTCCCTTTTTTTGGTCAATATCTCTGTTGTCCTTTGAGCTACAGACAAAATTAAAAACCATTTAGTTTGTCATTAAAAAAGTAAACTTTTTTGTCAAGTTAGCGGTTTTTGAGATATTTGACATTAAAAATTATAAACGTTCGCCATTTTGAAAATATTTAAAAATATTGTTCTAATTTTTCGTACAGTGATACAAGGTTATGCAAGAAATAGGTGTACAAAGTTTGAGCTCAATATCTTTTCTACTTCTAAAAATATTAAGTATAATGTAAAAAACACATACAGACAGACAGACCGAAAACGGAATGAGATAAGACACATGTTACATTACATTTTTTGTTTCTTTTGACATGCTGAATAACGTGATAAAGTTTGTTCATATGGTTGCAAGACACCCTGTAGAAAATATTATATATATACCTTTATTTTTAAAATTGTTGCTCGATTTTATATTTTAATTTGATTTTATATAATTTAATAATTTCAATTGGTATACATTTGATAATGTACCTATTTTTTATTGCAAGAAGGAGATGTACAAATATATATATAGGGGCGGGGGTTGTTGTTGTAAATAGAGGGGGGCGCCAAAAATTACTCCCGCATGTTCAGGAAAAACCCCTTGCGCCGGCCCTGA
>JAGFPH010001903.1:221115-234528 GCA_018207615.1 Philaenus spumarius
TACTTTCAATATTGTCTTCAATATTACAACTCAAAAATTATCGAATTTAAATTATTCAACGAAAAAAACACGTAACTTATGAAAGTAGGCTTAACTTGCAAACTGTTTCTGAAATATATTTCTTTAAAGAAATATTACTACATACAAACAACAATGTAATTGAAAACCTACTGTTGATGATACAAATTAAAACTTATTTCAAAATACTGATTTCTGATTGAATTCCCGTAAGTACATTCATGAAACATCCGACCAAGTTGGCAAGTTTAGTACCTACTAGGGGTTATAGTTTATTGGTACTTTTCTCGGGGCCATGAAATTAGGCGGGCGAGAGAAATGTCGGTGTTGCCAATTCGTGCTTTGTTATTTCTACAACTTACATCCGTCAAGTAAAGGCTTTGAAGCGCAAGGTAGTGTGCTTTCTCTCGTGCTTATGAATCTGTCTACAGAGCGTTGTAAAATAAAATTATACCACTGCCTTCTGAAAATGCTACTCCAATGGTATGACTTTTTTTATTTTTCAAACGGCAGCAAATAATTAACAGATGAATAAAACCTAAATGGTAATTTAATTTAAAACAGCTGTGTATTGAATTTTTCACTAACCAATTTTTGTTTTTTCCCCGCAAGATTTCGCCTGTGGCAAAGTTGTAGAAAATCGTATGAATAAAAATTTTTGTTCAAAACTGTTTTATGAGATTCTTAGTTTAGTTGTAAAATGCATAACTGTATGAATCAAGAACAAAGACACGCGGGCGCTCGGCGAAAACCGTAGCTCGTAGCCTTGCTCAATGTTCAAGTTGCTATTTTGTAATCAAGGGTAAAAAAATTTTTTTTTTTTTAATGTTTATAGATCATTTGCATTTCCTTTACATAATTATTGTATGATGATAATAGGCCTACCAAGATTTTTTTCGTTTAAGCCATAATTCCGCAAATTTTTTTCTTATCGTAATACAATTCCAACAACGCTGAATACCTTATATAAAGCGAACTAGCGCATACCACGCGGGAATAAGAAACGTAGGGTACATTTAAAATAATAAACGGGTACATATTAATAATTATATTTTTTTAAGAGAGTATTTTAAGTCATTATTAAGGGTCTTCTATACCTTGCGTAAAACAGCAAAAATATGCACTTCGTATTACCGTGTTTCGGACGCCGTTTTTCAACCTAAAAAGTTGTGAAACGTCTTAAATTGTTCTTAAAGGTTTTGTGCTTTTGTCTTATACCTCATAATTGAAAGAAATCGTCGGCAACTCCTTTTAATCAAACGTTTAAATGAGTAAAAATCGATTATTTTTAACGCATTTTTTGGGAGTTTTAAGCAATAATTTCCATATTTTAAGGTAACACGTAAAAAATATAAAGCCTTCTTTATAACTTAAAGTAGGTTCCCAGATTATTAATTTATAAATAGAATCCGAAACACGGTATTACGAAAGCATGTTTCAACGATTTTGCGGCTTGAGTCAGGCCTTTTGCATTGAAATCATACTGTACACTCGGGAGTTTTCTTCAAGGTAAAGAAGAGCCTTAATATTTTGTTGTTCATTTAACACCACCCGGGAAACAAATGTGGATTGAGAACACCACGGACGCGAACAACTTTACTACATATAAGCTGCAACAGTGCATTGGTAGTGTTGCCAGTTGGTGCGTGGACGTAGGCGAATCTCGACCTTCCGTCGCTTGACTAGTTCGATATCTGGCAACACCGTAATTTCTCTCACCCGCCTAATTTCATGGCCGCGAGTTTAGCTAGGATTATTGATACTAGACGTCGCAGAAGTATGCCCATTAGAGACACCTCTCACATTTTAGAAGAACAGAAAAAGAAAAAACTATGCTAAAAAAAATGAAAACATCGTTAAAACAATTTAATTATATGGAAAATGTCATCCAACATCTGTGATTCTTTGCTGAGGAACATGTTAAGGGCATAAAACCAATTTATTTTTATTTTCTTCTAAATTTGTATTACCCACACATCACAGGGTGCCCTAGGAATATCCCAAACACATCCTGATTTTAGAAATTTAAGTTAAATATAAATAGTATAATAAAAAATAATATAATGATGTAAATAAATTATTTTTGTAAGGTATATATTTCCTTATTGTTGATTTAAAATTTGTTTTTATAAAATATTTGGTTCGATTAACTGTAATTAATTTTATTAGTTTGTATAAATATATTTATTATAACAAAACTTATTAAGTTTTAATATTGTAATTAAACATTCATATTTTTATAGAACTGTAATATTGAAAAATTGAGTATTTATAGATTTTAAATTTTCCTTACGTGTGTAATCAAATTGTGTACTACTTTTGAAATATTTTAAATTTATTTTTATTAGTAGTCTAAATTTTTTTCATTTACTGTAATGATCGGAAAATGAGATTGTTCCTGTTTGTGTTCAGTTGTGTGTAGTTTGTAATTGTCTGTTAATACGTAGGCCTGTTTCATAATAAGTGTGAAATAGAAGAGTAATAACCTGATTAAATCAATGACTGGATGTCAGACTGACATTTCAATACCTAGCCTATACTACACGCGCTATAACTTTGCACTTGGGATTTTTGGTTTTGGAGTTTACTGTGAAAATGGTATCGGCAACGTCGCACTGTTGAGACGAGCGGATGTGTCTTATCTCGCTGACTCACAGGTGCACTTCCTGAGAAGGCTCTTTCGAAATTGCAAATTATTATTTATTTCTTCTGATACATTTTTCAATATTTCTTATCATAACATGTTTGGTCATACTTTGTTGATAATAAATATCTAAAATGTATTAAAATTGGACAATTATAAGTATTGTTTATAGATGTACTGGGTGATTCAGTAAAGCGTAGCGGGCTATGCAGATTCAGATTCTACATGCAAAAATAAGTCGAAAATGTAGTATAACATTTTTTCGATTTCGGCTTAGTTTAGCCGTAATTCGCCATTTTGTTTTTTTACAAAAGTTCACTGTAACTCTGGAAATAGATAAGATATAAAGTTCAAATTTAGAATAAGCATTTTATATGTTACAATTAACAAGTAGTATACCAAACACAAAGAATTTATTTTTATAATTTTCAAAATGGCGGCCGTTGCAAATTTTTAACGTGGAATATCTTAAAAACCGTTAACTTTACAAAAAAATTACAAGAGACAAAATATTTTAATTTTTTAACGACAGACAGTAGTTTTTTTTGTAGTTTCAGTAGGTCAAAGGATAACTGAGTTATCGACAGAAACATAATTTCTTGGTAATTGTCTACAACAAACAAAATTAGCCTAAAATCATATATTTTTTTAAATTTAACAAAGTTTTAAGTTAATTTTGTAGCGGGGTATGCAGATTCAGATTTTACATGCAAAAGTAAGTCGAAAATGTAGTATAACATTTTTCGATTTTGGCTTAGTTTAGCCGTAATCCGCCATTTTGTATTAAAAAAAAGTACTTTGTATTGTACTTTTTACAATAAGATATTTAATATCAGCAGGTTAAAAACGACATTTTTGAAAGTTTATATTATTTTGAATTTATTATTTTGTTAATAGTATTTGTTTTATATTTAAATGTTAATTTTTCCGCAAAACGACCACAATATATTTAGTTTACCCTTTTTCCAATACTATTAGTTGTCTGATTACAAACATTTTTATATATTATTTCTTGTTAGAAAATTATCTTTAAGATGCATAGTCATAATGAACTTTTCATTAAGTTTTGAAGAAAAAGTGTAATTTTACTAGGAGCCTAGTTGTGAGTCATCGTCCAACCGGATACATTTGATAAGTGGGATGGGGTAGCGAGCCGACCAGCAGCGTTGCCAAACTGTGCAAGTCCCAAGTGAAAAGTTATCGCGCGGGGGGTATAGGTGGCCAAATCATTTCCGGAGAAAACCGGGACACAACCAGTCTGGACCAAAGGACCCCCCCCCCCCCAATGTACCCAGGTTTTTAAAATATAAAATATTTGTATTTTTTAAGAAATTTATGTTTTGTAATATTTTGTTGATTATAGCCTATTGAAAAAAACACAAATTGTACTATGACTTATTTCTATATCTGTTTAATTAATATTATTTAAATACAATTATTATAGTTTTTAAAATATTATAGCATGGAATTTTTAATTAAATTTAATTAACATAAGCTTTAAATATTACTGAGTGTTTGTACATGGAGTTGATTGTTCTTGGAGTGTTTGAATTTATTGTGTCGTATTTCGTTGAATCAAGCGAAATAAAAAAAAAAGTACATACAATTTCATAAAATGTATTAAAAACTGAATTCCGGGACTTTTGAGAGCGTCCCGGAACCACTTTTCGGGATACAGTAGGCCTATGTTATGACAAAAAAACCGGGTTTGGTCTGACCTACAATTAATTGATCATATCATCGTGACATTTTTAGGATATATTCCTCGTACAGTATAAGCATTCGCTAAGAAAAGTTGTAGCAGGAGGAAAACACACATAATGTATTTTTAAAGTCAAGTCAACGTCCATCCTACATCGTTGGACCAAAGTTATGAAATTTAGAGCGAGTAAAGGCATCTAATACGAAAGAGATTTGAAAAATTTAACTCAAAGGGGGTAAAAATAGGTATTATAATTAGTCTATGTTGATGGCTGAGTGACACCGATGATGTAGCGGGTGTCAATGTTTTTTTTTTAATAGCCTTAAATTGTTGAATTTGTATCATATCAACATTATTTACTTTCTTGTAAAACTTTGCGAAATATGTTATGATAATAAATAAATACATAAACGTAAAACTATGTACACTCCTTTATTCCGACTATAATTGAGTGAGGCCAATACATTCCGATAATCCAAAGAAAAAGATCAGATTTTTAAAAGAAGAAATTTTGCGTCATGAGACATTTCAGTTAGTTTAGAAATTATATAGTTCAAAATGTCCTAAATTGTTTACTATCCCTAAATAAAGTTACAAAACAAGAAACTATTAGGCCTATGTTCATTTAGTATTCAGAATCATCTCTGCGGTAAAATTAAATACAAATAAACCCACTTGTTGATTAAATATCGCTGACGAAACCTTTGCTACTCAGAAAAATACTCTGCTATTTCAGACGGGGAGGGGAGATTCGGAGATGATAGACACAAGGTAAAATGTTACGCATGCGCTGTGCGTTTGAACTATTTTTGTGAAGTGGCTCGAAGAATATTGCTTTGCTTCGACTGCTTCCTAGGTGCTCGCTAAAAAAGGGTTTAAAAAAACTCGACATTTTAGGGGAGGTTTGGGGGTTCAAAGTTACTAAAAATCCCCAGAAGAAATACATAGTGTAATAGATTTATTGATATAATATATTTTTTGTTAATATACATTTAACTTCTTGATTTGTCTATCCGTGCAAAGCCGGATCGGGCCAGCTAGTTGGTTATCAAAAAAGAAAATGAAAAAAGAGTGTTGTGCCGTTCAACCAGCCTAACAAAATTAAACTACACTATTTTGATATTATAAAATTACAAAAAGAAACAATAATTATTTAGTTAATTAATTAGCACCTGCAAGGTAATCACAGCCTTATATATATAAAAAAAAAAACAAAAAAAAACAATTAGCACTACCCAGGATTCATGCCATGTACTTAGTTTACAAGCCATTAGCAATTATTAGAGCCAACTAATGCGTTATTCAACAACTTGGATTAAAGATTCAATATCATGAACAGAAAAAAGGAATGCTTTGACATCTCTTTAAAACCCTGTCAATAAATCCTTTCTAACATTTAATGAAACCATATTGTAGAGGCGTGGAACGTTAAAAGTAAAAAAGTGCCTGTATAAAATAAGTTTTGGTTTAGGAACTACCATTTGATTACTGTTTCTTAGAGAATACGTGCTGCTACTATTGTTTTGAGTATAATAATTTTTCGCCCGGAACAGCTTTAGAATTTAAAAAATATACATATTATGTCTTAACAGTGGCGGCGCGTCCACTAGGCAAACTAGGCGGCCGCCTAGGGCGGCAACCTGGGGAGGGCGGCAAAAAGAGGCAAACAAATTTTAAAAAATAGATTTTTTTAAAAGTTTTAACCTAATAAAACGGACTGTGTTGCTTCAAAACTCAATTTTAATCGTAATAAAACTTTATGAATATTAGCTTGATTTAAGTTTTACAGGTCAACTTACAGATTCATTCTGTATGAGATACGTGAGTGACTGACGACACTCGACTGTGTCGGTTGTGCGCTGAGGAAGGTGAAGAGGCGCGGGAAAAAAATGCGTAAGAAGTGGTGATTTTGGGTAAGGGGTTCAATTGAGGAGGAAATTGGAAACAAAAAATCTAATTGTGGGGGGGGGGGGATATCTTGCCTAGGGCAGCAGAATAGCTTGCGCCGGCCCTGTGTCTTAACCATCGACCACATAAGACCAATAGATGGAGCATAGCTAGTCGGCCGGTGAAGCCGAGCTGTTCGCCTGACCCAGACAAGATGGCGGCGGATAGGCATGACTCATCATAGACGCGAGCGTCAACGCCAGTAGCTCTAGCCTTTGCTATTGTCATTTTTCAAAATTAGGCTGCATCATTACTCCAAAACAATAACCGAAACCAAGCACAAAACAAAGTTAAGGAATCACCTTTCAAAAGCAATTACATTTATGGGCCACTGAACACGTTTGTGAAATAGAATTGTACAAATTATTTAATGTTTGTAATCCATATTCAACAATCAAACTTGTTTGTATTCACTAATAATAGTAGCACTTATGTAAGATTATCATTATATTTCGAACCTTAAAAATAGTATAAATATTTGTAGTAGCCTATGTTTCACTTTCAAACTTCATTGTAATCACCAATAAAAAGAACTATATTATCAAATTTTGCACACAAAGAAAATTAAAATCTTTTCATGTTATTAAGCTATATACAACTACTGTATGTGATTTGATTCTATCCAATATTATATTCTTTGCTCGATTAGTGTTCACATACTATAGATTTTCAACTTTTACTACTTTACATTGTAAAAATAAACTTTTAAAACATATTTTTTCATTGTCTTTATGTCCTATACTTTTTCAATATAACATTTATATACGACAATTTCAGGTAATGTAAGAAAAGATTTTATTTTCAAAGTATTTTCGGATCTCTACCCACTTAATTTTAATATTATGTCAATAGATACTAAACAATTTGTATTAAATAATGCCAGGCTTAATTAATGCTTTTCAGTACAATCAATATTTCTAGTCCACTAATTAAAAATGTATGACAATATCTAAAATTAAAAAAAATTAATTGAGACGCCATAAAATATTAAACGGTATTTCAGGAATGAAACCTTTCCCGTTAAAGTACCAGATATTAACAAAAACTAAACTTTATTGATATAGTATTAGTAATATACTAGTTATCACAAAAATGTCATTACAGTAGTTGTTAATACAAATATACATGCAGTATCTACAACGAATTTGCCATACCAACACTTGCAGGTCGATGGGCGGAACGCTCTTTCCGCCGCGGCAAAACTTTTTAACTTTAACTGAGTTATCTACGAAACTAAGGGAGCAAATTACAAAAAAAATAGGATTAGTAAAATTCAGTTCTAAAGCTACAATTTCCACCGTTTTTAACGTACCTGACCAAAAAATAAAGAAAGTAGTAGCAATCGAACTTTTTTATGTCATGATTAAAAATGTATATAAAAAGTTACAGTTATTTTTGTGTTAAAAAAGGCTAAAGTAGTGTTATTTGACTTTTAATTCCTTTCATTAGCACCCACAACTTGTCAACTTTACACTACTTGCGAAGTTTCAAAATTTTAACTTTACTCTAAGTATGTTAAATCACAGGTTGAGTGAAACGAGAGCATTGGCATAATTCAAAGTTGAGAGCGCCGTTTATGTTTTTCTGACCCAGACAAGATGGCCGACCTGGCTTCACCCGCTATAGTGTTAGCTTTATAGGCATGCTCCATCTATTGGTCTTATGTGGTCGATGGTCTTAACGGTAAGATTTTTAATTTAGAAAAAATAGGCCAAGAGTGTTCGAGTCTAGATTTCCTCGAGATTACTCTTACAATATGTTTTTGAATTGTTATAATAGGTTTGAGCGTGGAGAGATAAGTACCACCCCAACAACTCAACCCATAACCCGAACTCAAGCGAGAACTCACTAACGAGTAACTTAAATAATAATATAATATAATAACTTAAATAATATAATAAAACTTTTGGTGGGCAAATATTACTTAATAAATACAAATTTCTTAGCGCACTAAACATTTCTCCCTTAAGTTTCCTAATATATCCCTCCCATGTTAAAATCTGAATTAATTGTTAAACCTAGATATTTTATTTGGTTTACTTTATCCAAAGCCGAGCAATTGCAATTATTAAAGTTTCCACAGTTAAACCAATGGTAAATTATATTTTCATCAAAATTGCATTCTTTCCTAGCCCAAACACCATATATTTTGTTTTCTCACTCAATACAAGAAAATTTTTATCGAACCAGTACTTTATTCTGATTAGATCTTCTTGAATATCACAATGAATTTGTTTTAAATGTATACTCGAATATGTTAGAGCGGTATTATCAGCGAAGGCCGTGAGTCTGCAATTACATTTAGCTTCACATAAATCATTAATACAGTATATACAATATACAAGAAACAGTATTTGGCCCAGCACACAGTGGTCATGTAGTCATTGCAGTGGCGCACCGACTGGGGGGGGGGGACGAACGGGGCCTGTCCCCTCCCCCAGAAGGTTTTTTAGTATTTTATTATAAACTAGTGGACCTAGCAATGCGTCGCTATTGCCTGGTTTAATTTAAAGGGTAGTTATTCAATTTCATTACATTGACTTAAGGGTCGGCTCTAGCTGTCGGCCATGTTGGCTGACACTCCATAAGAATAATGTTAAATTAAAATCCAAATTTTTCCTTTATTTTTGATCGGAAAATTATAAACGATATGTCATTTTAAAGATATGGTCAATATGCATGCAAATGGCTTTTTAAAAATTAAGAAAAATATTTTGTTTAATATTTATTAACAATTTAAAACATTGATTTTTAATATTTTTTTTATGTTGTCACTATTAATTACAGCGAAAAACTACCAAGCCATTCGCTTGAAGAATTTCGTCCCCAAGATTTTGGTATTTTTTTTAAAACGCTATTTGAACAATTGCGGGTTTTAAATGGATTTAGGCTGAGCAATGTCCGTGTAACCTACCGCCGCTATAGGGTGATTTTAAATATTTTGTACGTTGTAACTATTAATTATAGCGAAAAATTACCAAGCCATTCGGATGAAGAATTTTGTCCCCAAGAGTTTAGTATTTTTTTAAAAACGCTATTTGAATAATTGCGGGTTTTAAATGGATTTAGGATGAGCAATGTCCGCGTAACGTACCGCCGCTATAGCGAGTCGCAGGTTGCTTTCTGTTTTACTAGAGCCGACCCTTAAGTAATCGAATTGCAGAATGGTTTTTATGCCACTTAAGAATACTACACAAATCTATATTTTGTAAACCTTTATACATAATACAGTAAACCTTTTCTTTGCTTTTACCTAATCTAAAAAAACTGATAGTTCTGAAGAATTGTAAGAATCCTGTTTCTAAATTAGCCCAATTGGTTGCGAATAAACGTGTTTTGGTTCATTGTAGGCCTAACCTAAAATTATGTTCAGTTTTTGATCCAAATCAGTTGTTTTTAACAACCAATATTTGAATTGAATTCAAATATAGTAAGCATTTTTAGTTGATTTTTGTTTTTGTTTGCTTTAAGCTTTTCAATCTAACCTAAAAAATTGGTTTTGAAGAATAATAAACTGATTATAAATGCTGATTAAAGTTGCTATGGTATTGAATGTAAACAAACTTGTGTTATTAAGCCTTTTATACGAACAGCTGTCTTTGCGCGCTATGGTCTTGAGTCCATACAAAAGAGGCTGTTTAGATTTTTCCAAATTTGAAACTTTTTCGCTCGTTGATAGCGCTTATATAACATGGCCCTCGGTAGTTCCGTGTACCCAATTAATCGACGTTAACGGAACGTTGAAAACGCGGCGCTATCGGCGCTCGTATAACATGGCCCTAATGAGGCAGCCCGCTGGGGTGCTAGCTAGATCGTCACTCAAGGTCAGTGCGGGATGATCTAGCGGAAAGAATTGTCTGACTCAAGCCCGTCACCATTCACTTTAAAAAGTATATATAATGTTTCAGAATTGGTGATAAGCTAAGAACGTCCATCCATTTAGATTTTATGAAATATGTATATGTATACAGACTCTGACCTGAGTTTAGTTTCTCCCCCCCCCCCCCCCCCACAAATCCTCGGTGCGTCCCTGAGGATCTGTGTTTTAGAACCCCTCTTTTAGGCTGAAACCACACTGCGCCAAACAATTTGATTGAAGCAAACCGAAACAAAATAAATTGAAACATTCCCAACCCACATTGAAACATACAGTTCACTCAAAGTTCCCAGGCATTTACTTGTAGATATGTCTCTCCCTTTTTTAAAGTGTTAAAAGTGTATGATATCAAATAGTAGCCTATATATTACCGTTATGACCGATGATGAGTTTTGGGTGCATCCGTTCAACAAAATAAGAAGTTATAACGATACTATTATACTATTAAATCATTGTTATTTGAACTGCGACATTATGAAGATAAGTTTTATAATTATATTCCGAATATTTTTTTAATAAATAAATGCTGTTACATACTGTTTTACAATATTCTATTTGACGGCCGTTTCGGCTATTAGTAAATCACGTAATTAATCAAGTAGCCTACTATTACATTTTTAATTACTAACATATTTTGTAAATTATTTTATCTACGACCATTGCAATAAACACCAATAACGCTATTACAAGTAACATCAGAAAGAGGTACATTACAAACCAAAAGCCAACCCGATTAGGTAATGATATCTTTACCTAACAGGAGTCACTTTACATAATAGGCTCTAGACCAATGAGAGCTCGTCATTTGACGGAAGTAGAGTTGTAATAAAAATAACGCTATTCGTACATCAGCTGATTGTACCCATACGTTCCGGATGTTAGTGTGTTATTGTAACTAACCTCAAACGTGAGTTGACGCATTCCGCAAACATGAGTGATAGTGATGAATTTTGTTTAACTCCAGAGGAAATTAATACAAAAGCAAATTCGGCTCTGAACAATTTGTTGCCAGAAAAATCTAAATTTCGCTATGAAAAGGTTTATAACCAGTTTATGGAGTTATTTATTTATATCCCAAATTTCGATTAGCTCACTATATCTTTACTTCACCTTTTTTAGTATGTTTATGAGTAAAAGGAATGTTAATTTCACTCCTGTTAAAAGGGTATCAAATTGAAGAATTATTACACACTTCTTATTTTTTACACCCTGTATATTTTTGGTCGTAGATAAAGTAGTGTACGCAACGATTGTATTCAGCCTTTAAGCCACTCGTGAGATATTTAGAACACTCGCTTCGCTCGTGTTCCAACTTACATCTCACTCGTGGCTTAAATGCCTTCATAATAAAATCGTTGCGCAAACTACTATAAATGAAATCGTAAAATTTTCTACGGCTTTCTAACATTACGACCTAAAAAGTAATTTTAAGTCCAGGCCTAACCTAAAATTATAGTATGTAGGCCTTAGTTGCCTTTAAGACAGGTAAAATAAATTAAACATACACACAATAATTTTAGGTTAGGCCTAGACTGATGAAAACACATTTTATGTTTATTGAATGTATTTGCAATGAATAGGCCTAGACATTTAACTGCACGTGTTTACCATCTTAGCTTTGATGTTATTATTAATTTTACACATTTATTATAATCTAACATTAAACGTATGGAAACAGTAAATATTTGTATAAAAAACAAACTAATAATAAACGGCAGTTGACAGATTAAAATTTAACTTTAAACTTTAGTTTCGCCTTGTAAAACAAATACCGATAATAAATAATAATTATGTATATAAAATACTGTTAAATACAGGCTAGAATAGAAGTAGAAAGATGTTTACATCCCTTCAATAGTAAAATGTTTGATTCAAACCGGGGTTCTTCAAACATCAGGCGTGACTGGTTACGACTCAGGCAAAAAACCGTTTGACCGTGCCAGTGTGAACGTGTTTCCTCTAATACCGTGCTAATTCCGTTCCCTTTGGTTTGCGTCAAACAGCCTGACTCAGTTTCAAACTGACTCAGGCTGTTTTGTTCGATGCAGTGTGGATTCACCCTTACTGACCATTCCGCCAATTTTAGAGCATTGTTCCCTATCTCTTAAGTAGCTACAGAACCATTCCAAAGTTATTTGTTATCAACAAAGCAATTCATTGCATTTTAAAAATAATCTTTTAAGAAATACTGTGTCGATACCGTTACCCCGTTTCTAGGCTATGTGTTCAACGTTCAACCAATCTCAGTGGTAGAAGAAATCCTTTTATATTTACACAATACGCAACATAAAAGGATATACAAGTTAAACAGCCGAAGCAAATCAAATTCACAAACTAAAAAAATATATGAGTTTAAAGCTAGAATAAAAATGTGTTTATAAGTGTAATCTACAACACTAATAAAGTATAGAATACAAGTTAATTGTAGCTGAACTTTTGATTAGACGATCTAATATTTTGTATCTAATATTTTGATGCGTAAGCTTTATTGATAGGTAGGCCTAAGTGTGATCTGTCTACGATCCTTCAGTGTGCGATAAACTAGTACAAACAAAGGTTGCACTCATGCACTGTTCCATGGTCGTCATCAGCAGTTTTTATTGGGGGGGGGGGGGGGGGGGGGCAAAAATAACACTTCTCTCAAAACATCGTTTTTATGCATTTCTGAGGTGAAAACGAGATTATATATTTTTTAATTGTCTTATTCTTTTATTCGCTTCATAATTACGGTATTTGAAAATTTCTCACTATTTATTTACGCACAAGAATTGTAAGCACAAGCACGTAACTTTTGTACACACCGATTATATTATTATAAAACGGTAAGCGCGACTAAAATGTAAGGTTATGTTTCCCTAACCCTTTTTGCCTGCTCAATTGAGCTTGGCCTAGGTCTCACGCTACTCAATTGACAACTCTACTTTTTATTGAATATTTCACCCACTAATCATCCAATCGCAATAAAACAACAACCGTTGGAAATTAAATGATTTAAACTTTAATTTTTGTGTTTACATTTTTTTCTTCTAAAACGTACATTTACAAAATGTAATCATCGTTTTAAAATTTTAGTTTTAATAATAATATAATATGGATGTGTGATACATGCATCTAATATTTTCCATGGTAGGGCCTACTATGTCCTACTTTTGCAATTCTAAATAACCACCTCCTATGCTCAGGGCCGGCGCAAGGGGTTTTTCCTGAACATGCGGGAGTAATTTT
>JAGFPH010001904.1:0-34438 GCA_018207615.1 Philaenus spumarius
TAATCCTTGAACCTTATAGTGATCCATAATTTTAGAACCCTGGGCAGATGGGCTAGATATTTCCACCCCTAACACTAGCTTTGTTACCTGTTTCGCTACGCTAATCACTTTTAAACTTTAATAACTTAACTAAGGTTTTATATAAGCCTAACTGTGTCGAGTAGTTATTTATATGAGAGTATTATCATACACAAAAATGTATATAGCCTACACACATTTTTCATTATGTTCTGTATACACGTAAAACATTTAACCGCATTAGATAATTTCACATTAAAATTTTGTCATCTTATTCATATCAAATATTTCACTACCGAACAAAATCACAATGTTTAGAAACGAACACACTTAGGCCTATACAGGTTTAATAATTACTTCATACATTTCATTGTTTACAGTTTGGTCAGGGAAAAAAGTCAAAACCTTGATCTGGTGATCAACTAACTAATAATTAAAAGCATAGTGAGATTTCCCAACTAATAAATCAGCTGTTAGTTGTACATACAAAATTGCTATAGAACTCACCACAACGGTTTGAAGTCATTTACGTTTTGTGTTATTTAAAACTTTTAAAGTAGTAAATGAGACATTTAACATTTATGGAAAGTTTAAGATACAAATTGATATATGTTAAGAGTGTAGAATGGTTCTCTCAAGGGCGAGTTTCTAGACAAAAATTCTACCATATAAATAACATGAGGGATTTTTATGGGCTATAATACTTTGCATTTTTTAACAAACTTAAATGGAAGAATTAAAGAATAAATAAAGTTAATATTTTTGGGGCTATCGAAATGTTTGGTCTTCAAATTGATACATTTGTCATGAAACCATGTTACATGGTTTTCCTAAACTAAGAGATAGTTCCTACAAAAGAGTTCTCCTGTTTACATAACATGGTGTAACTTGTTAAACATCAATATTTAAAAAAAAAACAGAAATATTTTGGATTTTTACATTTTTTTTTTTTTTTGTAAATCTGCAGTGTACAAAATTTAAAATGACATTTTATCTGTACAAATTAGTTGAAAAACAACGACGAAAAAGAAATTCCTTAGGAAATTAATATATATAAGATTGTACCAATCCCTTTTATAAGGTGTAATGGGTTGAGAAACAAATGAAACGATTCAATAATGTTTTCCTATACGTCCATGTTATTCCTTTACTAAGGACTCTGTCCCTATGGTGATATAAAATATGGTGATGAGAATGCAAACCACAAAATCTCGAAGTTTTGTTCATAATTTTTACATTGTTTTTCATATTTTTTAACAGTAATTTTTACGAAAATGATCTAAAGGCACTTGCATCTAAGTTTGGTGGTGGGGGGTAGCTGTGACCTGTGCATAATTACGTAAGACATATATCGAAATAAACATACAATATCCCTAAAATTTGTACACAAATACCCTAATTTTGTCTATAATTTTTACATTTTTTAACAGGAATTTTAAATATTTTCGGAATAAAAAGTAGAATAAAAATTCTCTGAGAAGTCCTCTAAATGTTGATGAAAGTTTGTCAAAATCGGTTCAGCCATTCCAAAGATTAGACCTACCAAACAAACAGACTGACAGACAACAAATGTGTAATTAGGTTTTGGTAATGGGTGAATAACCATATGAGCTTAGAAAAAAGCTTATATTTTGAAATCACAGTCACTTCAATTTTATTTATATGTCATAGATTAAATAATACGTCTTAAAACCTCATTCATATTCATTGTCGATCCGACAGTACCAACAACAGAGAAGGGAGTAAGCAGAAGACAAAATATTAAAGGGATACAAAAGCTTTCGAAATAGCAAAGACCAGCTGCACATGCATTTGGTAAGTAGAACGTTCTGGGTTCTCGAACTCGCCGACCACCGAAAATCACTGCTATCAGTTGCCTTACAATCACAGTTCCAACAGCGGCTTTGTAATATCAGTATTGTCAGTTCTGTGATTTTGGTATCAATATCCAAAATAATATAGATTTAACCAGTTAGTCTTCAGTTTAATTTTTGTCTTGCCGGTTGCCACCATTAAAAATTTTATACTTAGAACAAAATATGTTATACTGTATTTAAGGCCTACTTTTTCAATACTACTTGTATTATTCAATTTTTAACATTGAAAAAGCTTACTTACCACCAATTTCTCCAGTGCTGAACGAGTACAGGCTTCATAAGGAGCCACGGATAAAACACGTGCTCGATAATCAGTTGGTCGAGGTAATCACACATTGTGAAGGGGTCATCGTCCATAGCGGGACGGCTCTGGCGGCGGGGTTTAGCAACCACAACTTCGAAGCATTCATCCTATAAACAAAATTATTTATATAACATTTAAACTTGAACGATAAAGTAGCACCATATAAATAATAACAGAACACAGCTTTGCGTAACAAACGTTTAATGTAGACCATTTTGTATTGTTTCAACAGACTTTGAGGTGGGTCTGCTCCTGGATATGATGGAGCGTCAGGATCAATTTTAAAAAGCAATTGTAATTTTCTCGTAAAGCTACTTCATCATATCATAAACTTAAGCATTGAGGGGTGGTCGGTAGTGAAAAAATGGTTCGAGAAAAATCTTTTAACATATCTAAAACAAAGTTCCTTCGTATAGCCCTTAGGTCCAATAGTGATTGTCCATATGAATCTATTAAATTGCATTTGTGTGGGAATTACTTAAGTCATAAATACATGGGTGTCTTGTTTGATAAACACTTAAATTGGTCGGCACATGTAGACTATTTGAGTCGTAAAATTAGAAAATTAATCTATGTTTTTAGAAATATACATGAAATATTATACTTTTGTGAAATAAGACAGTTGTACTTTTTGCATATTTTTTTATAATCTTTGTTTTGGGGAGGGATAATAATTTGGGGATGCGTCAAAAATTGCTTGCTGATTTTGTGTCAACATGAATCACAGTCTTTTCTCAGCCAGGGTTTCATCAACAATTGTCTCAAGGAGTCATCAATTGTGAAATCGGACACTCAAAATGCGGCCATTAGAATACGAACGTATATATAATTTTTAATGACACATCAAAACGTGTTCTGGGAATCAGGATCATTAACCACTCCCGACCTTAGGTCTCAACATAAGAGTCACTGCAATAGCTCATTTTTCCTATGGAAATTCGCTAATACATGTTAGCCTAGTTGTAGAAACAATTTATTCTCATTAATTGTGTACGTACAAACTTATGTTTAATTACCTCGTTTCCAAGGTGCAATGCTTCAGCTGCAGTTACTATGGTGATTACCTCTGCAACAAAAACAAAATGGCTGAATGAGTAATTATTGAAATACAAAATGTTCCTTTTGCAACACACAACTTATCTTAATGGTTTTATACGCTTCACTGCAAGCAAAGCTATGTTAAAATTAATCTGAATGATAAAATATGTATGCACGTAGAAACATTCAACTTTCATAAGCCAGTTAAATTTGTAGGTAATGAAAATATGTAATGCAATAATTATTATGTTTTAACTCCTGGAAAATTTCTGCACACTTTTTCATTTCATAGTTTTTTTTTTTATGGACACGATTTCCGTACTGTTATATAAAATAGGTAAATGGAAAAACTTGGTCAAGCCCGTTAATGGGCGAAATCGGACACAGTTTGTTTGTTTGTTTGTTTTTTCGCCTTTATTTGGGCGCAGTCGAGGCTATGAAGCCCCTTCTACTGAACCCATCAACAAAATACATAAATAATTACAAAATTTATAACAAAATTATAATAAAGACAATAATAACAAAATTATAAATATAACAAAATTATACATATAAAGAATAATATAAACTAACATGACTCATGCTACAAATAAAATAGGTAAATCATAAATAAAATATCCGCGAAATACACACATACATACACATGCCTACATACATACACATGCCTACATCCATACATACACACACAATAGATACTATACATACTTTACATACAATACATATCTATAAAACTACGCAAATTTTTAATGAAATAACTTTAATTTTTAATAACAAAGAAAAACTTTAAATTTAAATTACAAAACTAAAAACAACCACAAACTTCAGTGCCTCGATGAATGTAAAAGACCAGTAATAAAGAAATTATTTTATACAACATGAAAATATTCATATTACATAAAATTAATTGGAGTAAATCAAAACATAAAAAAGAAAAAAGAAAGTATTACCAGGAAATCACACACTCTCTCTTTGCCTGGCCAAAAACTGCCCCCTAACATTCAATCTAAACTCCGATAGACCTGAACCCTCGCTTACCCGGGCAACAACTGAATTCCACAATCTGCACCCTGAAACTGCAAAGGATTTGTTGAAGATGGATGTACGGTGGAGGGGAATTTGGAGAATTCTAGAAGCCGAACGTGTATTGACACTATGTATATCAGACATAAAATTAAAAAATGTAGAAAAATAACACGGAGAATTAGTTTTAAAATACTTATATAATACAGTCAACAAAGCAAGATCTCTTCGATAACAAAGCTTGAGCCATTTCAATTGGTTATAAAAAGGAGTAACATGTTGACCAAAACCTATGGAGAAAATAAACCGGATACATGCATTTTGTGCCCGCTGGAGCCTTAATGCTACCTCTGCCTTCAAGTCACTGTAAACGACACAACCATAATCAAATATAGGAAAAAGAAGTGACTCGACAAGCAGAGCTCTCACCTTAGTGGGAATCAGCATTTTGTAGCGTCTCAACTGTCTTACCGAGGAAAAGACCTTGTTGCAGACATTGTCCACATGGTTTGACCAAGTAAGCGTTCTATTGAATAAAATACCAAGATTTTTGACTTCATCCTTAAATTCTAAGTTAATATTATTAACCTTTATATTAGGCACAGATCGAAAATCAATATTCTTTAATAAACGTGGGTAACCGATTATAATTGCCTGCGTTTTCCCTTCATTAATCTTGCGACCATGACGAGCTGACCAAACAGTCAGTGAAATAATATCTTTATTTATAAGGCTTACGCATTCATCTATATTGGGAACATCACAGTGTTTATACATCTGAAGATCGTCTGCATAGAGATGGTAGCTGCAATTATTAAAATTTGAAGAGATGTCATGTATATATAGAGAAAAAAGCAATGGTCCCAAAACAGATCCCTGCGGGACCCCTCTTTGTACTTCTAACCAGCCTGAACGGGAGTTATTCGGCCCAAGAACACACTGTTGTCTTTTGCTAAGGAATGCCTTAAACCATCTTAAGGAAGGTGGTGAGAAATTTAAACTTTTGAGTTTGCTAAGCAAAATGTCGTGTATAACCGAATCAAAAGCTTTGCTATAGTCAAATAGTGTCAGAAACGTGACTTCCTTCCGGTCCATTGCATACCTAATGTCATCTGTAATTTTTAAAAGGGCTGTTGTTGTGCTGTATCCTTGCCTGAAACCTGATTGAAACTCGTCATAAAGATTATTAGTTTTCATGAATTCAATTACTTGATCATAAACAAGCCGCTCTAAAATTTTGGAGAGTACACAGAGCAGACTAATGGGCCGATAATCAGCAGGATCGGAAGGGCCAGGTCTTTTTGCTAGAGGTTTAACAAGCGCCAAGCGCCATAATTTTGGAAAAACATAATTTTGAAGAGAGAAATTAAAGATATCAGCTATTATTGGAGTAATCACAAACAGTACTTTTTTAATTAAAAGGATTGAAATTTGGTCAATGCCTTTCGCTTGAGAAGTGACTCTACGTACCGCTTTCAAAATGTCTTCATCATACACGTGTCTGAAATAGAAAGGTTCATAAGCAGGAGCTGGCAGAGAAGAATAATATTTACAGACTGTTTCAGAGTCAGAAACAGCGCTACTAAAACTGGAAACGAAGTAAGAATTCAGGTCATCAAGGGCCACACCGACATTACCTGACGTATGTACAACTGAAGAATGTATGCCTAGTTTACGCACAGAAGACCACGTTTCAGTAGGTGTCTTACAGGATTTAAATAGATCGTGTGAATATCTTAACTTTGCATTTCTGATAGATTGTTTAGTTTTATTTCGGAGTGCACGAAAATTTTCAAAATCATCTGCTAATCTCGACCGAACATACCTTCGTCTAGCGACATCTCTGCTTTTCATAAGTTGTCGGATTTCCTTTGAAAGCCAAGGAGAAGGAGGGTGAGTAACACGTACAGATCTAACCGGGGCGTGTTTATCATATAAGGTCAATAAAATTTTATTAAAAAGATCAACTTTACAATCTATGTCGTGTAATTTTACAATTTCAATCCATTCAGAGCCAACAGCATCTGCAATAAATGAATCATGATTAAAATTTTTTAAATCTCTAAACGTAATGAATTTTGTTTTAGGTTTCGGTAATCTAAGATCGTAAACAAGAAAAATAAGGTCATGTCTCGAGATACCAGGGAAAGAGATTTGGCCATGCAACAGAACTTTATTTGGTTTGGAAACGGCATATAAGTCAATAGTAGTGTGAGACGTAGCCGTGTGATGCGTTTCCGACAAAGGCAATAGAGATAAGTCGCACCTAAAGAATAAATTTAGTAGTTGAGATTTTTCAAAAGAGACTACACTTTGTGATATGTCTGCATTGAAATCTCCACATATCACTACATGGTCATAGCCAGGAAGCAAAGAACCCAATACGTCCTCAACATTAGACAAATATCCTACTTTAGGAGGTCGGTTCACTACCCCAAGCAATAACTTACTATTTAAAGATTTAATTTCCAAAAATAAAAATTCAGGCTTTTTAGAATAAATAGCAGGGGAAGATATTAAAATATTAGATCTAAGAGAGTCTCTTACATAAGCAGCTACCCCACCTGCCGCCCTGCCAATACGATCGTTTCTGTGCAAGACAAAGCCATCAATATTTGCCTCATTACTAGCATGATGCGGTTTTAGAAAAGATTCGAAAATTCCAATAATATCGGCACCGGATTGTGCTATTGCTTTAATTTCATCAATATGGGCAAGTATAGACTCGGCATTAATATGAACAATTTTTAAACACTTTTCACGTCCTAAAAACGATCGCTGTAACAAGGCAGGGGCGGAGAGAGAACAATCATCAACTACGTTAGCCGCCATAAGAGTTTTGAAAACATGAACCCGCTATAAATCCCGTACATAATCATCGAGACAACCGAAGCAGTACCGCAACCCACATGCACACCTAAAAGATTTACATACAAACACAAAAGAATGAACTTAATATCAATCATATAAAACAAATAGAAGTTAACAAAAATCAGCCAAAAACAACGATATACACAACAAACATTAAGAAAACAACTGAAACAATCTCCAAATAACAATTTAGATATTAAGATCAATATTTTAAAAATAATTTTTAATAAAATTAGATTATAATCTTTGAAAATAGGGAACAAAACAAAACTATATTGACGTTGACACAAGAAAAACCACGTAATATCATATGTGTGGCATTTTAAACAAGTAACTGCAGATCGTTTTTTGAACGTATGAACACCACATCGCTCCCTTCAGTCTTTTTTGCTCGAATAGTCCCATTCCGTACCCACAGGAAAGCAAAATTCTTTTCTCGCTTTAGTCGCCGGGCCTCCGCTAACAATCGCTTTCTAGACGGACACAACGATTCGTTTACGTAAACAGGAATGTCATCAGGGCGACCCATATGTCTCGTCGATAAATCCCGTTTAACTCGTCTTTTATTTAGAAATTCCTCTTTATCAAGGCGACGCACAAATTTCACAATAATCCCTCTGGGACCTCCAAGGTGATTTACGCCCAATCTATGACACGCATTAACCATTGTATCAGTAATGTTAAAGTTCACCGCCTTTCCTACATCTTCGACTATATTTAAAATATTTTCATTTGGCGATTCTGGTACGCCAAATATCTCTACAGTATTACATCGGGAATACTGTTCCTGATCCTCCAAACGCCCCTCAAGGTCACACACAACTCCCTTCAAGAAATTGTTTTCGTCTTTTAAATTATCAACCGTTGTTAAGAGCGAATTAATTAGTTCCTGTTGAGTTTTAAGGACTTCAGTATTATCATCTAGTTTTTTGTGGGACAGCTCGATAGAAGCCCCCAAATCATACTCTACTCGCCGTATATTCTCTTTAATTTCGCGGCTATCTGCCCTAAATTCAGTCCGAAATTCATTCAAGGCCTTTAAAATGCTATCTAGCGTTGGGGTTATATTTATGTCCGCAACAGAAACTACCGCTTCAGAAGCAGATAAAGACATATCAACAAGGCTATTACGTCGCACATTGACACAGCTACTACATTTCCATTGATACTTATTTGCTATCATTGTGTCAATATCCGTCTTACTAATGTTTACACACTTGGCATGATGCCAGGAATTACAGACATTACATTTAATTTTGTCCTTATCTTGCCTCCCCACCACTACCCTACACGATGCGCACGCACTCATGTTCGGCTGAAATGGACCAGATAAAATGGCGTCTATCTTCTTTCAACAAACTTGCAACAAATTAAGACTGTTTAATACTTACAATTTCTTTGAATATTCACAAACAACTGTTTACAAATTTATAAAACCAACATTTATTTACACGCACAACAAATGTCACGTCACTGTATTTCAATATTACGGAGGTTTTCACAAAATCGTAAGAGCTTAATTACCCCGTGCTTCACTATCTGACTCTCTGAGTGTGATAGAGTGTGACAGTTGGTAGAAATGCAGAGTGATTTTTAATAGTAGTTTACGCAACGATTGTATTATGAAGGCCTTTAAGCCACGAGTGAGATGTAAGTTGGAACACGAGCGAAGCGAGTGTTCTAAATATCTCACGAGTGGCTTAAAGGCTGAATACAATCGTTGCGTACACTACTTTATCTACGACCAAAAATATACAGGCTATTTGATGTTTGATGTTGATTGTAGATTTAATCATTGAATAAATAGACCAAAGCGAACTAGGTTTCTTATCTTGGGCCAATTCCTCAAAATACGCAATGAAAACATTCTCGGAAAACGAACTAACACCATTTCTAGTTTTCCACTCCATAAACTGGTTATAAACCTTTTCATAACGAAATTTAGATTTTTCTGGCAACAAATTGTTCAGAGCCGAATTTGCTTTTGTATTAATTTCCTCTGGAGTTAATTAAAATTCATCACTATCACTCATGTTTGCGGAATGCGTCAACTCACGTTTGAGGTTAGTTACAATAACACACTAACATTCGGAACGTATGGGTACAATCAGCTGATGTACGAATAGCGTTATTTTTATTACAACTCTACTTCCGTCAAATGACGAGCTCTCATTGGTCTAGAGCCTATTATGTAAAGTGACTCCTGTTAGGTAATGATATCATTACCTAATCGGGTTGGCTTTTGGTTTGTAATGTACCTCTTTCTGATGTTACTTGTAATAGCGTTATTGGTGTTTATTGCAATGGTCGTAGATAAAGAAAATATTGCGTCCGTTTACAGTTATTACTTTATTACACCGTTAAGAGTAGTGTTTTTTTATACAAGAAGTGGGAAAAATAAAGGTTGAAGAACAAAAACTTCATAAATCCCTTAGTAGGAACAGTATCAAATCCATTCAGAGTTATTGTAAACCTATTATCTAAAACTTTCCTATGAAATGTTTTTCAATATAAAAAACTCTTAGAGCAAGGGACTAAAATGAAGACTAAATTTAGTTTGCCTTCCCATTTCTAATCTCAATTGATGCAGGTGCACTCAATCAACAAAAAATGGGGATGTGTTCTATATTTATATTTGTACGTCAGCCTGAAGGTAGGTTTAAACATTTAATACAAAACATTTTGTACTCATTTCGGATTCTTATAGTAAATATGTTTGAAGGGAAACACTCTCACAACTCGTTGATTACACATTCATAAAATTTAATATATTATATTTTATAATATGTAGCCTATACCATATGCATAAAGTCGTTACTGCAGTTAGTCAACATAAAAAACTAAAGCCATATCATAAATAATATTGAACTATCTGAAATTATGCTACTAAGAAGTTAAAGATGGTGAGAAGGTTTGCTAGGAGTGAAGCAGAAAAAAGTAAGCAATAAGAAATTATGGTGGAAGGTAAAGATCAAAAACTTGGCAAGAGAAGCATATGTGTTGAAATGGAAATGAGCTTTACATGTAGCAAGAATTTATTTATTTATTTCCATATAACAAATTTCACAAATACAAAGTTACATCAAATATAATACTATGGAATAGTGCGGGCATAGGCACGAGGCCTGTGCGTGGATACGAGTCGTGCACAACATAAAATGTAATTTATGATAATAAAAAAAAGAAAAAAACAAATTTGTTTAGTGTAAAAAATAATAAATAACATCAGCATCAGAACAACAACGTCACTGCAGTGACACCACAAAATATCCATGTGAACAAAAACACTATGCGTACTTCGATGAAATTGCGGACTCACAATAGTCTCTTCCTACTTCCCGCAACCATAAAGTAATTTGCCTTTTATAAACCTTAATTTCATAATTACTAAATAATCTCAAGTTTCTTGGAATGTTACGAAAAAGGATCTGTGATACATAGTACGAATTAGTGGTGGATACAGATTTATAAAGCCTATCTGTCCTTATACCCACTGTTTGAGAATGCCGTGTAAAATGTGAATGGTTCAAAATGGAATTTGAATTCTTATGCAAAAAAGTTAAAAGAGTTTTTATAAAAAGTTGTCTGATATTAAATACGTTAAAAAGGTCAAACAGCTCTTCAGATGGATGTCGTTTTGGTTTACGCAGCGCCATTTTCATAACTGATCTCTGAACAACATCTAAAGGGGCCAGAATGGATTTGCAGGCACATCCCCAAACTATTATCCTCCCCAAAAGCAAAGATTGACAATATGCAAAGTACAACTGTCTTATTTCACAAAAATATAATATTTCAAAATGGAAGAACACTGTTGGGTGAAATTAACAACAGATTGGATTCCCAAGGACAAACAAAGGAAGAAAGAAAGACCAGCAATATGATAAAGGGATGAATCAGTGAAGAAAGTTGGCGTCCAATGGAGCATGTAAGCAAGGAAAAGAGTGCTGCGGTCCAGATTTATAAAAAGACCATACAAGTTTGTATACTGTGAAAAAGAGTATGGTTATATATTTTTTTTTTTTAATTTTAGTTTGTCTTTTTGTTTGGTTTTCCTTTTGTATTTTAATTTTGTAGTATTCTGGTTATTTTATTAATTAGGTTTATAGTACCATTGAAAGAAATGTACATATGGTTCAACTCAGTCAACTCCTAAAGGAGAGGCTTTTGTTCTTGTAAATATAATGTCAATAAAGCTTTATTATTATTATCTCACAAAAAAACAACCGAAAAGTAAAACAAAAGTTTATAAATGTAAAAATTGCATTGAGCCTGCACATCAAAGTAAATTATGATTTTTACCTGAAGAAAGGTTTTATTTAAAAACAACCTACTTTGCTAACTACTTTCTACAAAACATTAAAAAAATTTACCGAAAACTTTAACGGCTTACTCTTTAACTTAAACCTTAAAAACTATAAATACCACAAAAGTGGTTATAATTGAAATATCAAAGAGAAAGAAAATATGTTTACAGAAAAGTTTGCTTGTCAATTACCAATTTAGGATGAAAGCTGAAAAACTTCTTAAGTTGGACATTATTTTCGCTAGTACAAAATCCACTATGAACTGTAGGATTAATAATAATAAATATTTTATTCTTACCTCGCGATTTTACGATCTCTAGTTTAGTGCTCCCATCTAGAAAATAAAGAAACATTTTTAATTTTGTCTGCTTGCTTTAAAGTAAGGTATTTTTACAAATTCTTATTTACATTTACTAACGAAAACTTGAGTATGGCCTAACATTTTTAATTCCGTAGTGTTGCGCTTATTAAAAACGTCTAACTTAATTAATTGGTCTTGCTTTGAATGTTGAACCCATCAGACCATTGGACGCTGCTTTACCGTCACCCTTGTTCGATA
Source organism: Philaenus spumarius (assembly GCA_018207615.1). NCBI lineage: Eukaryota > Metazoa > Arthropoda > Insecta > Hemiptera > Aphrophoridae > Philaenus > Philaenus spumarius. Next base: position 11,995 of record JAGFPH010001904.1, read on the forward strand.
GTTTTGACACATACTATATTCCATTATAAATTAAACGAGCTACAAAAAGTTACTCTTGTCTTATAAATATTTAATTTAAATAGCCACCATTTTTAAACAAATTATTGAACAGGTTGTTTATTTTCAAACCAGGTCATTTTATTTGTATTAAGTCCTTTTAATAATGCACATTGCATAAGATAAGTCATTAGACATTAAACAAGATATTATAAATAATGTACAGATTTAATTTAAAAAACTTCTAACTATAAAAACATAAAACAATATAATATGTATAAATGCAAAATAACATTAATTTAAGTAAGTGGCTGTCATATCCTTTTCTACTTTTAAACATTAAAAAATTTAATTATTTAAAACAATCCAAACATCATAAAAGATTTGTTAATTAAATACACTTTTACAATACATTAAAAAAACAAATACAGTAAAATTACATAAATGACAAGGGTTCTCAGAAGAAAATTACACTCAACTACAAAACAGAGAGTCAATGCAGACACTCCTTCACAGAGTAAAAAGATCCAGACAACAATTTAGTTGTCTAAGGCTGTTTTTAAAAGATGTACAATTTTGCAAACTTTTAATACTTTGGGGAAGCTTTTTTCATGTTTTCCATTGCTTATATATAGAACTGCAAAACTAAGTAAATTAGATCACAATATTTGTGACCAGGAACAAATTTAATAAAACCAGTAAAAGTTTCTTAAGTACTCAAAAATATCAAAACTTTCATAACTTTTTTATAAACAATAGCAAAATCTGCAGCCAAGGTGTAAATTGTCTTAGCTTCAAGCCAATGTGTATTATAAGACATACCCACAAATAAAGAAAACCATCTCGATTATACAGAACTATTTTAGGATGCCAGAAGAATAACACACGGTTTGATTCTCAGTATGTTTTGTAGGCCTATTAGAAAAAGAAACTAATATGTTTTTTTTTTTAATACTTTCAAATATTAAAGTTACAAATTATAAATTTAATTTGAATATTACCATACGCATCATCCTCATCCTCCACCAGTGATGGCACCTCAACACTCACAAACATTCCATACTTCTTCTCCATTTCAGCCACATTGTATGATCCACGAGGAAAACAGCATAGCGCTAGAAACATAAACACAATAAATCATTGGTCAGATTCATCGAGCTGTTGTGATTTAATTTAAAATGTAACTACAAGGAAAATAAAAATAATGTAGTAATTACCATACTTTACTGGTAGGTTATTAGTAGGCCTATAATTTATTTCAACCTATAGGCCTATTAACAAACTAGGTCAAATAATGAAGACTCACAAGGCCAACTTTTTTCAAAAGGAATAAGTGCGCTTCAATTTGTAAAAAGAATAAACAATGTGGCAGTCTAACAATGCATAATTTTCTCATATAATAGTTATAAAAGCAGAAGTGTTATGTATTCATTTAATTAATAATCAATGGTGGATTCACGGCAACATTGGATTTGAGGAAATTGAAAGACAGATGAACTGGCGAAAAAGAAAATTCAGACTTTTTCGTGACAAAGCTGCAAAAACAAGTTTAGAAAGGTAGGAAGACTCAGAAACACTCAGTTTTAGTTGTATGGGCTGAAGACTCATGGAAGTTAATATTTTTTTAAATCTAAGAACTAGAAAAAAAATCAGAAAAATAACACCTCAACCATTTGTACGTTTATGTAAAATAGAAGGAATTTAGTCTTAAAAGAGTTTTTTGTATTTTTAGAATAGCAGAGTAGAAAGTATACATGTACCCATCCATCAAGAACTGAAATCTATGATCATTGATTGCAAATTTGTCAAACAGTAGGTCATTGGTAAGATAAAATAATTATTTTTCATTAAATCTGTTGGAGGTAAGGCACACAAATATGAAATGCAGACTGTGAGATTAACACATTGGGTACTGCGGAGCATCTACTATTGAAAGAAGATTGTCAATCTTCAGCCACAGAAAAGAGGAAGGTGATGTAAGGCAGGTACCACATCTGATAAAGGATACACATCTAATCTAGCTGTACCTATGGAAATAGAAAGTACGAAGTTCTATCAACTAAAGTGTCTTGAAGAAATACCATGTCCAAGATAATAATTGTTTTTAACCGAAGAAAAGTAGGATATAAAATTGTTTTTTTAGAAAGATAATACTGTAACACCACTAGTTGTAAGCCTAAACAAAAATTACGGAGTACACATAATCACTTGCTTGAGGCTTCAGGCGAAGAGTTTTTTTGTACCTTTAGGACAGCAGAAATATACGTATTGTAGTACACAAATTAATCAAGAACTTCAAACTATGATCATTGATTTGTATTTAAATACATAAACAGTAGTTAAATTATTATTTTAGGATTAGGTTTTCCTTTTGGAGTATATATACCCATATGCCTATAACTAATCACACAAATAGGCTATATTGAAAATTGTTTTGAATAAAATGGTACACAAATAGGCCTACTAATATGTGGAGCAACGTTGTAAATATATTTTAAATGGTAGAACTGAGATAAGTTTACTTATTGCTTTCAATTACCAAGAATTAGTTTTGTTCTCATTGAACTATAGATACATATGATTTCAAAATAATTTCAAAAGAGTTATGCAAATATCTTAATAATTAAACAAATTTTTTCGGAGGTTTTGCAGTCAGCAAAAATTTGAAATGATATTTAAGTAACAGAACTTATATGAAAATTCGATATTTTCAATGTAATTACAAAAATCAACTTAAACACTCACAGCCTACTGTTTTCCTCAAACGCTTTGCAAATCGGTTAAACTTTCCCATAATTGTCAACTTGACTCGAACAAAGTATTGGAAAAATTATTTCAAATTTCTATAACAACAGAAATATAATTTTTCATTGTTACAAATTTCTTAAATTTCTGTATTTTTATTATTGTTGTTCTAGATTTTAATTATAACCAAATACATGGTTCTATTTGTAATTTTTTTCATTTTACTACAGTAGAATCTTAAGTCGGATCAACTTCGACCAGAGCTGGTACCGATTAAAGGAAATCTTGATTAACCAGAGAATGTGGTAAAAACAATAAAATATAACATTATATAGAAAATCTCCTTTATTAACTGCACTGTTATAACAGTAGTTCAAATAAACACATTTACACAAGAAAAATATACTTCTTACTGTAACAAAAGTATAATGTATGTTACGTCTACTTTATAGGAAACAAGTTTTTTAAGGCTTTGCTATCTTGACTACCGCTTCTTCTAATTTTGTCGTTAATGTTTTAGTTGGCAACGTCTGGTAAAATAAACCAGATTCATAGGAATTATATAAACCTGATCTGCTGCAAGTTTTTTTTTTTAATAAACTCTTTCAACTCATTTTGGAATTTTTAGCCATATTACTATTGTCAAACAAATCTTTTCCAGTGATTGTAAATTGACTACTTACCGCTTCTTCCATCTATCCAACCCTTGGCTGGTTGTTTTCATTTTGCAAATTTTTGTTTGAACTGTCTGTTGAATAGGCTTTCTGGTGCATATGGGGCCTGACATTGACAAATCGTGTTTTCTTTCACTGCAAAACCAAACAAATAATGCTTCATCTAACATTTTTAGCTTTACACCAATTACCTACACTGTTTAACTACATCTAGTAAATCCTTGCTTTTGGGTGAATAATTTTGTACCTGTGCAATTGTAATATGGGCAAATGAAATTTGATCAAAAACACTTTCATAAGTTATAAAAATTAAAAAACCTATGCATTCTCATATATGAGAAAACTGGAATATTTCGCCAAATTTCGACTTTAGATTTGTATTTTATGGTCTCCTTCTTGTGTTTCCATTTTTCATCAGGAAAACTCCACAAATATAAAGTTTCTCATACTCACTTTAATGTAAAAGCCAACAAATATAAAAGCAATTTATAAAATTAAACCTTTTTTTAAAAACTTAAATACCTGGTTTCTTGAATTTGAAAATATTGAAGATCTTTTTTGTGCGCCTATTTAGTTGCAACGTGATTGTTTTTCTTGTCGCTGGTTTTATTTAGTTGAAAGTAGATACAATCCCTTAGCTGAGATCACTAAATGTTATAAATATAATGTATTGATATAAATAATGGTGGGAGCATTGGCCTTCTGTTCATCAAACAATTTTTTGAAATTCGTGCTGGTAAACTCAAAACTGACTTCGCCAAACCTAATTTCCTTAATTTTCGAAGCTTGCACAATAAAGTGTAGAAGAAAAAATTAAATTGTGTATAACCTAATTTCTTTGTAAATATTAATATATTTAGTTATAAGTAAAAAAATATGTTATTATCGAGATGTATTTTTAGTTTTTCATGTCTCTATGGTTTTGCATTACGTTAGTGCTGTTATTATGTACACAGGTGAGGAGGTAACTTAATAGCTGGAAAAAAAACGGTTTTGTTTCAATAATAGTTTTATTTATTTTGTTTGTCGCCATTCCAATTACTGTTATAAATTAATATAATTTTACAACTTACTGTCGTCAGTAGTCACTTGTCGTATTTTTAAAATCGACGGCCGTTTTGGCTATTTAGACATTCTCAAGTTATTGGAGAACATCCTTGGTTTCATGGAACACTTTACAAAAACACGTTAAAAAACATTTAAATAAATTACACGAAAACACATTTAATGAAACTATGTCCGCTGGGCCCACTGTCTCACACTGAACTGTTGCTTATCTATGTGAAATATGAAAACTGGTTTGATATTAGGAAATACAGTAAGATAAGATTTATTATGTTTCTGCTATTAGTGTATCGTATAATGTGTTTGATTCAAACAGTAGTTTCTCTGTGCATTATATCCGGATTAGTTTTCAACATTTTATATACAGTACTTCATATTGTTCCAGCGCATTCATAAATTTTCCTTTTTTGCAATGGTGTAGTATTTTTAAGGTGTCAACGATTGCTGTGCAGTAATGATTATTTAAAATAAGGTGTTCGGTGTATTTCGATTCAATTTATTTATGACGTAGCATTTGTTTGGGTGACGGGATGTGTTCGTTGAACTTTTTTCTAAAGCACCTGCCCGTTTGGACAAAGTATTTCATTGGGCAATCGGCGCACGATACTTCGTGAACCCCTGAGCTATCAAATTTGTCACCTTTAACTCTATTTGTGTTTATGATGCTGTGTAAATTGTTCATAGTTTTGAAAGCAAAATGGTGTACCCTTGTTTGAGGATAACATTGGCTATATTGTATGCTAAATCTTTGTGATACTGTGAAACTATATATTTGCTTTCAGATTTAGACTTGGGCCTTTAGATTTCTTCTTTTGTTGTTAAATATTTTGTCTACAATGGATGGTGAATGTCCATTTTTGATGGCAATATGTTTGTTGTATTAAATTCTTCTTGTGTAATAGGTAAATTGCAGAATCTGTGAATAAAACTATTTATTTATATGCTGCCATTTTACGGGAAAATGGAAGGTTAGAAGAGGCATAAATTCTATGGTCGGTGGTGTGAGTAGGTTTCCTGCATATTTTTAAATTATGGTTGTAATACAATATTGTTATGGTTAGATCAAGAATATGAATACGGTCATTGTTTACATTTCGGTTGTGAATTAAAAATTTGTATTTATGTTATTTAGCCATGCGAAAATTTTCTGGAAATGCCTTTTGGTACAAAACGATTATGTCGTCTATATAGCAGTGATAGATGTTTTTTTAATGTTTGTTGTATTGTTGATGATATTATTGTTTTCTATATTGTTTAAAATCCTTCTCCCATGATGCTTGACGAAGGACATCAAATCACTAATCCGTTGCTTTGGCTGTAATAGTTTTTGTTGAACTGAAAGTAGTTCTGGGATAGACAAATATTAAATAAATTAGATAGTTCATGGTTTTGAGCAATTAATTGAGAGACTCCCTCACAGCACCGGTTTTGACCTGAATGCATTGTTATCGTTTTTAAAAATCTCTTTGAAACCGATAAGAGTGTACCCAGACATTGCAGCCGATTTCAATTTAGTGCCTTATGCCAAGGAACCTTTGAATTTGTGCCTGTTTAGGCTGTCGGATTTTCTCTAGCTTTCATAAAGAAGCACTCATCCTTTTTATCCCAAGCAAACAGTTCAGCTCATTGGTGGAGGAACTTTACTATCGGTCCCAAGGTTATAGTGAAGCCTTGCACATCCAGCTATTTAGCTTCAGCAAGAGGCTGAGCAGCTATTAAATTTGCCAAAAAAAGACCAAACAGGAGGTTACGGGTGACATTTTGGGGATTTTCCCCAGGAGTTTGCAACTGTTTAGTTTTTGCTAATAAACCTGATAACTATGCGGAATTAGATCGTCTGTGTGCTCATGTGAATAACGTGGCGTTCACGGACCAACAAAAGGCACCGCCACAAAGACCCGACCAGGAAAGTCTTTTAGTTGCAAGGCGGACAGCACCTTGTTTAGTCTGTTACAATTTGTGGTCAGCCAGGGCACAGAAACCCAGAATGTCAACACCGGACCCAAAGGAGACCCTCTTTTCCAAAAAAATGGGGGCGGTTTTGGAACTAGTTGGGAATCCAAAACCGAAATTTCCTAATGCACCCAACAGTTCTTTGTATGACCCTTTGTTTGTTCTGTGGCGAATACAAATCCCAAAAGTATTTCCTGTGACGAATATATTGTGGTTGTTTGAAGTTGTTTTAGTGCGGCCAACTTCGCCTATTTTGTATTACGTATTCAGATTATATATGTAATTTTAAAACTTGTTAAGTTCTGTTGTTTTTTGATAAACCCAACTGTTTTTGAATAAATTGAACTTGATGTTTAGATTTTTGAATGGTTCAAGTAAACTTTATTATTTTAAAATAACAATATGTACATAAACGTAATGTTTAAACTCATATATGTTTATGTTTATACATGGTCACTTTGTTAGCATCTGCGTTAATTTAGGATGTATAATAATATAAAATATATTCTTAACTCTAATTTCTTTCTTTTTTTTTCTTGTTAAAAAGCTTAATAATATTCTGACCCTACTCAATTCAGATCAGTATTAAACTCCTCAATTGTAAACAATAAGTTAATATTATATGAAATTAGGTCACAAGAAATGAAGCATAGGTTTATTAACTCAAAAGAAATAATTTGTACAATTTATTGTTATTTAATATCCATACTCTAGGTTGGAAAATCTATTGTCTTTATACAATAAAATTATGGAAATGCCTTCGGCTTAGCTCACAGTATTTAGCACAGTGGAAGTTAATTAAAGTTCATATTAGGCTAGTTCAATGTTAAAATATGAATAAGTTAAATATGTTAATCAATTAATGTTCTCGGGGTAGGAAATCGTGCTGCTATGAATAAGATTGGTATATATACTTATTTATATGCAATAATGAAGTTATTTGGAAAGTTCTAAAATGTTGGCATTCTTTATATTTTAAGTTTTCCTTTATAAATTAAATTTTACTATTCATAGTCAAAAGAGTTCACAGTTGATATGTAGAAATTATAAACAGAATATACCAGTTCTGTTAGTACTTTTCACTGAATTTAAGATTTGCAGTTTACTAGTCACTTTGAATATGTATGATGTACAATTATACATTCAGACGATCTTGTAGTCCGGGAGGTAACGCTAACACTTCTTAACTCTTTCTGTCGGCATCCTTTTTCTAGCTTCCCTCTCACGGTCTCCTTCGAACGGCGCACCGGTCATGACGTCATCCGGCATCTTGCATTGCGATTGGTTCTTATGTCAAGCTGTACGACCTACGTCACACATTACTGATGTTGTAGACGGATATTCAGTGTATTAATATCAAATTCCTGGTGGAGTTTACTACAAACGTTTATTTTGTCACTTTTTGCTTTTATTTTAATTATGTTAATGGTATTTTAATTCTGATAGCTGATTGAATACTGATGATTCGCCAAAATATTATTTATTACTTTTAAATTTATATAAATCCGCGTATTAAAATAGCACTGATTTGACTCTTGTTGAATAGTTGTTGTTTTGAGTATGGATGGTGTTGATAGACTAATTAATCTAATTATTATATTCTATTGTGTCTAATCTAGTTGATAATTATTATACTAATTTTAAAATTCTGTTCTTTAGCTTTGGTTACAACTTAGGGTTATTTTTCTGATTTGAAACATTTAGTTTTGGTGCTGTATTCTAGACGATCTTTGACTCACGTAGCGATATGAATTAAACATGGCGGTTGTCTATATTTACATTTTGTCGTTCATAACAAATAGTAAAAGTTCGTGTTTATACTAGTTTTAGTTTACGATACAGAATGATTGAATAAATAAATAAATGATGTATGTATGTGGGTGTTTGTGCCGTGCTTAGTCTAATCTGTTATAAAATTTACAATTGTGGGTGTATTTGTTTAGTTAGTTCAGGTTATCCTACTTCTAGGCTACAATTTTGATCAAGTTTGCTATCGTGTTTTATTCTATAACTCGGTTACTTATGTGTGCGGTTTTTACTATCTAGGGATCATAACATTCGCTTGATTGGTAATAATATCCTGTAATTTTGAAATTCGTATATAATTTCTAATACTTTATGGCTATTTCTTTACAAGAGGTTAGGTTGGTTCTCTTAGGTAGGCTAGACTAATGAATGCCATTGATAATTTTCTTTTACTTATTGGTTAGTTGTTAACTTTCAATTAAGATGGAGTTTGATACATCATAGATGTAACAAAATGGTTCAAAAATAGAGTTTGTAATTTTTAATTTATAGGCCTAATTAGTATAAGATACTTTTTAGTATTTAAATATACAATTATATATAAAATAAAGATAAAAATGTGATCTTTTAATGGCTTTTAGTTTCATTAAGAGATTGTTGGTTTAGTTTTCAAGTACCAGGAGACCGAGCTAAAGCTCGATTATAAGCAGGGCTATGATTTCAATAATTATTGAACATTTAAAAATATACAAACAGTTAATTTAGGTTAGGCCTATAACATTAAACAACTAAATAAAGGGTATGTTTATTTAGCAGAAGTATTTGTTGCCATGGTAACTATAAATAGATACAACATATTAGGCTTACCTCTAATAAAATACAGTTTAAAAGAAAACAGATAATTATTGTATTGGCATTGAAAACATTTGCATCAGCTGTGCTTCGTTTAAAAGAAAACAGATGATTATTGTAATGACATTGAAAACATTTGCATCAGCTGTGCTTTGTATTGTTTAAAATGGACAAATTTCACTTTTTAATTTAATAAAAAGACGAAAACGAATTTTCCCAGACTGGTGACCATTTCCAATCGATTTCTCGTCGCGAAAAGCCCCATATAAAATCAAAAAATCTAAAATCCTTAGACGGAGATTCCAGATCCATTTAGCAGACAGACAATTATCTCTCGCTTTAGAAGATAAGATATAATTATGTTTAAACTCATGTAGGCCTATGTTTATGGTTATGCATGGTCATTTTGTTAGAACAACCAGTGAATTACAGGCTTTCAGTTGAGCTATTGTTTATTTTGGTAGGATGAACTTTATGCAAACTGCTTGATTACAAATAACACAGATTATATTTATCTATCGGATTCGTCTTCAATCAATGATCTATACATTCCTCCTTTTGTTAACCATATGTTTTTAACATTTGCTCGTGGAATATATGATTGAATATTCTTTCATATGTACAATTATTTTTGATTTAGAATAAATTTATAGTGAAAAGGAGTTATTGTATTGTATTATTTGTGTATTTTTGATTCCGGTGTTAATAATAAGGTTGTTATATCTCAAAAGAAACCTACCTACAGGGATAAAATGAGAAGAATATCTATGGGTCTTGGTAGAAACTCAAAATATGCTAAAAGGAAGTGTGAACAACGAAAAATTGAGAATGAAACGGAAAATGGTAAACCTCATACAGAATTAAACGTATCAAGCAATTCTAGAACATCGAAGAAAAGCCGACGTACCGTGTCTAATGAATTGTTGATTACTACCTGTTCACAAAATGAAAATTTTGAGTTTATTCCCATTATTGGTGATGGCAACTGTTTATTCCGTGCTATATCTTTTTGTTTGTATGGTAATGAAGAAAGAAACCCTGAAATACGATCAGTTGTTGTTGATAATGTCATAAAAAAGTCGAATGCATACAGAGATTTCATTGTTGGTGACAATTCTTATGGACAATGTGTAATGAACGTTAATGATTACAAAAGTGTGATGACCGCTAATGGACAGAAAGCTGGGCATGTCGAACTTAACAGTGCCGGTGAGTTGTTCCATGACTGTACATTTAGAGTACACAGGGAAAATAATGAAACAATTATTAACTATGATTCTGGTAACACTTTTTATGAATTATTATTCACCGGTAGTTTAGATGATGGACACTATAGTGTGCTTCGAGATAAAAATGACAGATCCTCGAGTGAAACATCGTTGCATAATTTTGGAGATACTAACAATTCACCTACCCAAAATAATGGTGTTCAGATTGAGGTAACTGTTCCTGAAAAGAGGAGTAAGTGCAGGGCAACATTAACAGGCAGTCGCGAGAGAGGAGTCGATGTTACAAGAAAAACTGTTGTTGATAAGACATTCTTAAAGCCGTCTTCAAGCTGTGCAGTTTCAAACTAAATTCCAAATGTACGTACTTTCTCTGTTGGTGGCTTTCAGGAAGTTTGTAGACATTGCTCTGCATTATATTTCAAAGCGGGAAAAAATACATCGGGACGCTTTACTCTGTGTTGCTATGATGGAAAAATAAAGTTACCACTACAAACAACTCCTGAAGAAATTAATAAACTAATTACTGGAAATGATAAAAAATCTAAAAACTTTTGAGAAAATATAAAGCAGTACAATAATGCAATGTCATTTGTTTCTGTTGGTGCAAAAGTAGACCTACCACCGAATTACGGTCCCTATAACTTCAGAATCCATGGCATGGTCCACCATTTAATTTCGCCTTTATATCCCAAAGTGCTTCATATGGAAAGTTATATATTCTTGACTTGGCCAAATGTAATGAAATTAGGATTTCACACGACGCTAACCTAAATATGGATAAAAAAACAACTAACGGATTTAAGTAATTTGCTAGAAAAATGTAATCCCTATGTTCGCTCTTACAAAACCATGCACCAGAAACTTGAAGAGGAAAAGTTCATGCACAGAATGAGAATCGTGTTCCTTTTAATTTTGTTATGAGGTTATATCATGAGCCATCTGCAGATCAGCGTCGTAACAATGACTCAACTACCTCAGAAACTGCTGCTGTTTTCAAAACGGAGGATGGTGCGCCACCTTCCCATAGACATATAACAGTGTATGAAAAAGATGGCGGTTTACAGACAATTGATTATGATAGTATGCACTGTGATCCCATGTGCTATACTTTAATTTGGCCTTGCGGCGAAACTGGTTAGCATATAAATTGAAGGAACACATCAAACTAAAGTACGGAAGACTGTTACCATGCGAGAGTACATTCTATACAGAATTTCAGTTAGGGGAAATGGTTGTGCCGGTAACTTCAATCCTATAATAAGCGCTGGAAAACTTACTCAACAGCTTTTCGTAGACTATTATTGTCGTATTGAAGGAGATAGACTAAAGTTCATTTGAAGAGAACAAACTAAATTGCGTGTAGACACCTATGTTGGTTTATCTGATGCTTTGTGTATAAGGGCTGAACAGCATAAGTTAAGAGTAGGTCGGATTGTAGTTTTGCCATCCTCTTTTATTGGTAGCCCCAGAAATATGATGCAGAATTATCAAGACGCTATGGCATTAGTGAGGAAGTTTGGGAAACCTGACCTATTTATAACATTGACCTGCAATCCTGCATGGCCTGAAATATCAGAGAGTATTCATTCTTGGGAGACGGCAAATAACATACCAGACATTGTCGTACGGGTGTTCCATGCGAAGGTGCAGGAACTAATATGTCTATTGTGTAATTTTGTATACAGTGGAGTTCCAAAAGCGTGGATTGCCCCATGTTCATTTGCTTCTAACGTTAGATGATTATTGTAAGTTTAGGGACCCATAGAACATTGACAAAGTTGTTTCTGCCGAAATTCCAGATTCCTCAAACAAAGATCTTTATGACTTAGTTAGTACGCGCATGATACATGGGCCATGTGGTATTTCAAATCCATCCTGTGTATGTATGAAGGACGGAAAATGAAAAAAAGATTTCCCTAAATCCTTTATTGAGGAAACACAAGAAAATGTAAATGGCTATCCGCTTTGCAAACGTAGAAATAATGGCAGAATCATAACTAAGCGTGTTAATGGAGAGGATGTAAATGTTACCAATCAGTTCATTGTCCCATGTAATCCATTTATTCTTCTATATTTTCGCGCAAATATTAATGTGGAGATTTGTTCCAGTGTACGATCAATAAAGTACATTCATAAGTATGTATACAAAGGTCATGATGGTTGCAATATAGAGATAGGTAGGGAAAACGATGTACTCGATCATGATGAAATTATTTTATTCCTGAATGCACGATATGTCGGACCAAGTGAAGCTGCTTGGAGAATGTTTGTATATTGCATGCACAATCAATCGCATTCTGTAGTTAGATTGAAAGTCCATTTACCAGATTCTCAGAGTGTTTACTTCAGAAATGATGCCCCGGAGGAAGCTTTAATCCAAGCACAGTTAAAAACTACCCAATTAGTATCATGGTTCAATTTGAACAGCAATCCTTCAACAAGAAGTCCTTATGTATATCCCAAAACACCAGTTCACTATGTATGGAAGAAAAATAAATGGCATAAACGTAAACACTTTTTCAAAACGATTGGCCGAATGTATAATGTTTCACCTGCGAATTCAGAGCGATATAATTTACGTCTCTTACTACTATATGTAATAGGAGCTACAAGTTTTGAAGATTTAAAAACATATGAAAATGTTACATATCCTACATTTAAGGCAACAGCACAAGGATTAATATTGGATGATATGGAATGGCAGCGAGCATTTCAAGAGGCCTCTTATTTTCAAATGCCACATTCAGTCTCCATCAAATGCTTTGGTTTTGTGGAATCTCTTTAAGGACTCAATGTCTGAAGATTTCCTTAGATCATACGCGACCGAAGTAGCATACCAATTAGCTCTGAAAAATATTTTAGAAACGCTGATATTACATGGTTTCTCTCTGACATCCTTTGATTTACCATATATTGGTAACTTGCCCCAAAATACAGAGGAAAGTTTTAATGAAATCCAATATGCTGAATTATCGGAAATGATCGCTTCAGCAAATGAAGAACAACGTGTTGTGATTTACGAAGTTCTTAACTTACTTCAAAGCAATGAAGAGTCTGCAAGTGTTAAGGCTTACTTCATGGATGGGCCTGGTAGAACCGGAAAAACATTTGTATATAAATGCTTAATCCATAATTGCATTAATCTTGGTATGCAGGTCATATCTGTTGCATGGACTGGGATTGCTGCTATGTTACTTCCCCTTGGTCGCACAGTTCATAGCCGATTTAAATTACCTCTGAATTTGAATGAATATTCTGTGTCCGGCTTAAAAGTCAGCAGTAAAGAGGCTGCGATCATTAGTTCTGCAAAATTAATTATTTGGGATGAGGCACCAATGGCCAACAAATATGCTCTAATGTGTGTCAACCGGCTACTGAGAGATATAATGGGTAATGAAGTGCCATTTGGTGGGAAAATCATTATCTTAGGAGGAGATTTCCGGCAAGTATTGCCAGTTGTGCCTCATTCATCTAGAGCCACTACTGTGTAGAATTCAATTAAATTTTCAAATCTATGGGCACTATTCAAAATTTTTAAATTAACACTAAATATAAGGGCTAAAACTAATGAATGTGAGTTTGCAAACTTTTTGCTCAAAATTGGCAACAGGGAATACCCTACAAGTGATGATGAATTTGTGAACTTACCTCCACCACTTATCTCTGATTCAGACATTGTTACTGAAATATAATATGGAAAAAACTTTCCAATGCTTACTGATTCATCATACTTATCAAAATGTGCCATTTTAACACCAAAGAATGAGCGCTGTGATGAAGTAAACAAAAAGGGTTTTAGACCTCATCCCAGGCTCAAGCAAAACCTATACAAGTGTGAATACACTCATCACAGAGGATGACAGTGAACTCTTGCAGTTCCCAATTGAATTCCTAAACAGCCTTGAGATGACCGGTTTGCCATCTCACGAATTAGTCTTAAAGGAAGGTGCCATTGTAATGCTTTTGAGAAATTTGAATTCATTTCATTTCATTTCATTTATTATAGCCGTTGACAAAGTTACAATTTGTATGGCCAAGTCATTTTTTGGTTTTAAAATAAATAAAATTACAAATTACAACCACATACCAATAACATATTTAAAACAATCAAGATATAATAAACGTTAATAAATTAAACTTTACAAAATATTCAAAAACAAATATACAAACACAGAAACAAATTATATAAATGACCAAGCAGGAAATCACACCCAATCACAAAACAGAGAGTCAGTGCAGAAACTCCTCCACAGAGTAAAAAGATCCAGACAACAAAAGTTGTCTAAGGCTGTTTTTAAAAGATGTATAATTTTGTAAACTTTTAATACTTTGGGGGAGCTTATTCATCAATTTAGCACCTGCTTGTGAAGGAAGTTTACTGTACACATTTAACCTGTGCTGTCTAGCACGATAATTACAAGCTTGTCTGGTGCTGTAGTCATGTATGTCCATATTCTGGACATGATCACACTTAAATTTAAAATACAGCAACACTTCAAGTATGTATATACATGGAAGTGTAAGCACTCCAATCCTCCCAAAAGCATTTTTACAAGTTTCTGTTTGCTTCAGTCCTGCTATTAGCCGAATGGCCTTCTTTTGCAGGACAAAAAGTCTATGCATATTCTGAACTGATGAGTTTCCCCACAGGAGAATTCCATAGTTCAGATGTGGATATATAAGCCCATAATAAGCAGTTAATAGAATAGACAAATCACAATACAATTTTAAATTTCTTAGTGCAAAAATACCAGAACTAATCTTTGCACTAATACCGCTAATTTGGTCATTCCAGGATAACTTATTATCTATAATAAGACCCAAGAACTTGACTGAATTCACTTCTTCAAGCAAATTGTCACCCAATATGACACTTGGTGTCTGATTTTGGCTTTGTTTATTATTAAAATACATATACTTTGTCTTGGCTGGATTTACTGCCAAATTATTCTCTTCAAAGTATTGACCTGTTGCATTGACTTGTAAAAAAGCCTCAAGTTCCAAATTTTCAACTGAGTTTGCTTTCATGCTCAAAGTTGTGTCATCGGCAAACTGAATTAGGCTATCCACATGTATAGATGATGACAAATCATTAATGTAAATTAAAAACAATACCGGACCGAGAACTGATCCTTGAGGGACACCATATCTCAGTTTGGTCTGATTAGACAGCCTTCCTGCAACATTAACACGTTGTGTTCTGTTATTAATAAATGAGTTTAACCACATTAGTGGTATACCTCTAATACCAAGCCTTTCACATTTATTAAGCAACAAACTGAAATCGACACAATCAAATGCTTTGGATAGGTCTAGAAAAATACTCATTACTTTATTTTTCCTCTCAAGACCCTCCACTAAAAAGTCCATTAACTCGACTATAGCATCTATTGTCGATTTACCTTTTTGAAAGCCATACTGGCCACTATAAAGGATATTACATTTGTTTAAAAATTCAAGTATTTGCTTTAAGAAAAGTTTTTCAAAAATTTTACTGAATACTGGCAGTAAAGAAATAGGTCTGAAATTGTTAATATCATCTTTATTGCCCTTTTTAAACAATGGAAGGACCTTAGCAGATTTCAGTCTGGATGGAAATTTCCCTTCAGAAAACGAAGAATTAATTAAAACCTGAAGAGGCCTGATCAACTCTTCAGAACACTGTTTAATGATCCAAGGTGAAACGTCATCAATATCAGTTGTTCTTTTATTTTTCATTTTCCTAATCACCTCAATGACATCCTCAACACACACAGGTGAAAGAAACATAGATGACCTCCCACACCTTCCATAGCCCGACACAGAGTTGTAAAAGTTATGTTGAGTCATACTTTGACTGAAGAAATCATTAAAAACGTTGGCTATGCAAGATGGCTCAGTATACCGTACACCATCGACATTTAACTTAATATCACTGCTATTGTAATTTTTATTACGAAAAGTATTTATAATCTCCCAAGAAGTTTTGCTAATATTGTCAGAATTGCTAATTTTTTTAGACAATTCGTACGATTTTGCTGCAGTTATTACACGTTTGTAAATCTGTTTATACCTTCTATAGAACTGTTTAAAATTATGGTTATTAGTGGTCTTATAAACCTCATAATAAAACTTTAACTTATCCCTAGAAACAAGGATACCCCTTGTTAACCAATTAGAATTTTTGGTCTGTTTATTTCCTATTTTTATTTGTTTCAAAGGGCAAGCTACATTCAGAGAAAAAATAAAAGACTCAAAGAAGTAATCAAACTTTTTATCCAGGCCAACGGAAGAATTGAGACACTCCCAATTTTCATTTTTCAATAGGTATTTTAAAAGATTCATATTCTCTGGGGAACAATCCCTAACCCTCCTAAAAACATTATTCGTAGGAATGGGTGAGAAATCAAAAACATCAATCGCCTGTGCATAATGGTCAGAAATCCCCGACGGGATAATTTTTACCGATAAATTTTCTGAAGCTATATTGGATATAACATTGTCAATTGCTGTTGCAGAGGACCCCATCACCCTGGTGGGAGAGTTAATGCACCACCCAAGACCGTGAGTCGCCAAAATATCCCTCAGTCCATCTGTGGATTTGGATTTTGTGAGAACATTTATATTTATGTCACCGCATATAACAAATTTAGCCCTACTTGAAGCTAACGATTGTAAAAGTAAGTCCAAGTGCTCGAAAAACAAGTCTATATCCCCACTTGGAGCCCGATATATCCCTATTATGGTCATTTCCCCACACAAACTACCACATTTAACACTAGTAATTTCAAAGTCCTTTTCAATGCAGAACCTTGAAGAGGGTGCGGAAGTGACAAAACTGAGATCTTTTTTACACAGCAGGTCTTCTAAATGGAACAAGACTCATTGTTAAGAAAATGTATGAAAACAGTTTAGATTTAGAAATAATAACTGGCAATAATATTGGGCAACGTGAACTATTACCTCGAGTTGATCTCTCTCCCTCAGATTCAACTGTACCATTTTCCTTCAAGCGAAGACAATTCCCCATAAAGGTTGCATTCTGCATCACAATTAACAAGGCGCAAGGGCAAACAATTTATCAAGTTGGTGTCTACTTGCCTGAACAAGTCTTCAGTCACGGTCAATTGTAAGTCGCCTTATCATGAGGGAAATCGTTCGATAGCGTGAAAGTGGAAATCAAACCAAAAGGTCGACGCACAGCCAATATTGTTTGGAAAGAAGTATTGCAGTAAAAGGCCAAAGACGATTGTTTGGTTTTATTTTTATTAATTGATTTTTTAAAATTCATTTTCATAATTTGTTGTTATTATTTTTTTGGTATTAGGTACTGTAAATCCTAATAAAATTTATACATCTGAGAGGCCTACTAATTTGATTTTAATATTAACACCATTAATAAGTTCAGTATTTTTTTAATTACAATTTTCAATGCTGCGGAGCAGCACGGGTCTCCTAGTAGTATTTAATGAAAAGTTCAACATGTATTTATCATAATGAATTCATTTTTATAGTATCCAGGTCACTAATATATATAATAAAGTACAATACCTTTTATTTTTCCGTCAGTGACCTCTTTCTTGTTGTTCTTTTGACGCGTTTCGGGACGTCTATCCCATCTTCAGAAAAGCCCTCTATATATAGAGGTTGTCAAAACGTTAATAATACACATAAAACACATATAACACAACACGCATAAAACACAGTACGGTACGTTTATGTGCATCTTATGACATCCGGACATCGACTCGAATTTATGTTTTCTTTTATCAGACTAAACCAACTGGATGCGTTGTAACTTATGGTTACAAAAATAATAATAATAGCTTCTTTTGTTTCATCAGCCCCACGTTGGGAAAGCCATTTTGTAACTTATGGTTACAAAAATAAAAATAATAATAAGTTATACTGTGTTAAAAAAATGGGGTTCGGTAAAAAATTCAAAAATTAAAAAAAATATATTTTAAATCAAAATAAAAATGCTATATGTGGATTATCTAATAATTATCAATATCTCTCCATCACCTCCTTCACTTATTCACCTTAAAAACAAAAGTCGTCGCTCATGTAATACTTAAAATTACTTATATACCTCCTAGGCCTATTGCCTTGCTTCAATAATAAATCACCACCCACCTAAACTCTCCATAACATCTTTCTCCCAACTTCAACGTAGAACAATATCATATTTTTCACCTTACTTCAACTCACCTTACTTTTAAAACCTTAAAAATCACCTTCACTTAACTCCCACAATCTTAATAAATAAAAATAATAATCATAATGTTCGCGATAATCCACATATAACCTCACTTATGCTCTGTTTGCATATATTTACTTGTAATTATTAATCACTGAGAAATATTTGTTAATTAATTTTATTTTCTTAGGGGTGGATACCTGGCTATTAAAGTACTAGCTAAATGGACATTCGTGGCTATATAAAGAAATTCAAGGCATTGCAGCAAGACAACTATTATTTACTCAAACATGATTAAAAATGAATATTTACAGCAATTAAAAAACATCAACATAATGATACAAATATATAAACAAATCAAAGAACTATTTACAGTTGTACAAAGTTTCGTCATCCATATCTTAAGCTATGACGCAATAGAAATCAAAAAAAAGTTAGTTTTTTAGTAAAATGAAAAATTTTATATTTGCAGACTAAAAAATATGTCCTATGGCCATTATTACTTACAGTTTCACTCGTTATATTCGTCGCACTGTTTTTTACCTAGGTTTTTTCGTCGTTAACACAATTCACTTCTGAAGCCTATCTTACACCATCCCGCCGAAGCACATGGAAAAGTTATATGTCGAAAAACACTCAGTTTACTTGATCAATTCAATTTTCCATAACAACACCAACTCGAAGGTACATTTGTTTTAATTTGGGACTAAACTTGTCACCAATTTATAAGAAAAACTACATTTTTCGTTTACTATTACAACCCGGCTTTGTGCAACTCACATGAACCGTTACGCCATCTTGTTAGAAGTGTAAGTCTTTCTAGAACGAATTGTCGCGTTCCCTCTCGCTGAAAACCTGTCTCGAGTCACGTACACAGGTTGTTTCCCTCTCTCTCTTTTTTATTGCTTCCATGATCACTGTATATGTTATCATACTAAGATCTCGATACATATTGAATTGTGTTATGTCCTGTTACTATTTTTTATTTATTAAACTGTTTATAATTTTAACTGCTGCTTTATATTGTTTGCTTATAACGCACTACTCATTGAAACAAAGTTTTTATATAATTTTCACATTCTACATACGTTCATATATTAATATGTTTTTTAAGTCTGCTTTTATATTACCTTCTTTTATAGTCTGCTTTTATATTCTATTATTCATTTATAAGAGAAAATGATTTTACTGTAATTATTTTGCGTCATTTAGAAATGTATATATAAAAATTATAAATGGTTAATATTATTTAAGTATTGCGTCATTTATTTATTTAGACCAAACCTCTGTGCTTTTAGACACTATAGGAAACAGCTGATTATTTCTTATTTTATATCTTCTCTGTGACATGGACGTTAGTGTTACAGCGTGTCCCTCTAGACAAATCTCCAAGTTGTCAGTTAGGTTGGTAATAGGATCGATATCATGACTAAATGCCGTCCTTCTTTCATGGAACTTTCTTATTTTCCGTAAAATTTCTGTGGGGTTGTGTTCCCTTCCGTGAAACTTGGGGATGTTATTTTCGGCAGCCAAATCGAATTGCCTTTCACAAACGATGTTGATATTTTTTTAAGACAGTGTTTGGTCTTCCTTTACTTTTCGTTCTAACTGTTCAACTCGTTCGTTGTTGGTTGAAACGAGTTGTCCGAGCCGGTCAACTCGTAAATTATATTCTATTTTGATCTGTTGTGTTCGGAATTTTTCCTCGTGTTAGGTGTTTGTGATATCGCGGCAGTTTTTCTCGACTAATACTTTGCATTCTTCTTTAGTTTGTTCTTGAATTTCGGAAACATGTAATTTTAGGTGTTTTGTGTGTTGTTCAATTTGTAGTTTAAGCTCGGATTTAGTCTGTTGTTGCGCATGAGTAAATTCTTCTTTAATATTGACGTATTGCATTTCGGCGACTAATTGGGATATTTGTTTTTCGGATTTCCGTTCCGTCTTTAAAATTTGTTGTTTGAGATTTTGTTCTAATCATTGATTTGTGTCTAAAATTCGTTGGTTGAGTTGTTTAAATTGTTGGTTCGTACTAGATATTTGTTGATTTAGATATTGAAATTTTTGGCTGATATTAAGAAACATGTCTTCAAGCGTTAGGGGTGGGGTCGAAATTCGAGATAGGGATGCGTCGTCGTGTATATTTATATTGTCTGGCTCAAGACTTGCCCTAAAGTTTATGTTATCCGGCTCTGGTTCGCCTATAAGATCGTCAAACAAATTTTCTTCTTCCCTTATACTCCGTTCTCCTACAAACACATCTTCCATCCGGCGGTTGCTATCATCAGAGATCCGCGACCCTTCCATCGTTTAACAAAATTTCTGGCGGTTGTTCCGCGGTCACGTCTTCATTTCGGTGGGACGAGTAAATATCAGGCAAGCCTTGCGATTCCCGAGTCCTTTGAGTAAAGTTTATATTAGATCTGAGGTTGTGGGCTTGTTGATTTTCCATTTTGATTAAAATAACAAACTTAAATTATGTACAACAATTATTATATCAATAATCTTATATCTACTTAAAATAAGGAGTTATTTAAGGTAATATATATTGGAAAAAGCCCCACGTTGGGCGCCAAATTACAATATACTACCTCTAAGTCTGGTTCTATAATCTGACTTAATTAAATAAATGAATGAATGGAGGACACACATTTACAAATATCAAAGATTATTTAATATTAATTAAAATTATTAAATTAAAATACAATAATTCAAATTCACACAGGCTAGCTCAAATAAATTATCTTTTGTCTATTTTGGATATGGTTGTCTCTTAATTGCACAATAGCTTATCTCGGGGGATCAGTGCCGACTTTTCCCAATTAATATTTAGCCCAGTCGGTATAGGTTACAACTACCAGTAATTTGCAATACGGCTGATTTTTTTTTTATAAGTACATTAAAGTATGTAGATTAACATAAAAAAAAGTTTACTAGTCTATCGATTTCCCAAAGTCGAAAAAAAAAATCGATTATCATTTTTTTCCCGATTATCCTTAATATTTCGAGCTGGGATGAAGATAGAGGAAAATAAAAAATACCACCGTGTAGGGGAGGTATTTTTCAACAAAAAAGGTCATATGTATTTATTTCGTCCGAGCAATGGTTTGTCTGGAAAAAATTCGATAATGCAGGTATGTATTTTGCAGCAGGGGAAATCACTAAAAGGGGACATCTTATTCATATATGAAGCGTTGGCTCATTCTATATTGGCCGAATTTTAATATATCGAATTGAAACTTGACATAGGAGTTAAAATATATATTTTAAATATTTATGCTGAGTCTCAGCTTGTTATCTTGAAAATTACCCGATCTAGGAGTCGATTTCGATTATCGATTTTACTAGTACCGGACTCACGAACTAATTTCAATCTATTCCAGTTTCGTCAATTTTTTTAATATCAACATCAAATTTGTTTTACAAGTTGAGTACATCAGTATAAATATTCTTAGTAAGTATGAACAATTTTTTTAATGTTATTTTTAAAAACGAGGCGCTTGAAAATGGTCTTTTGTTTTATCTATCTCGTTTTAACTAAAACACTTTTGGATTCAACGACTCCATTTTCGACATTTTTGAACATATCGATTTAAAAATTGGTACGGAAGTTAAAACACAATTGTTTTTTGCTACACTTATTTTAAAAACTATATTTAAAAAATTGACTAATCTGCAGCCGATTAACTAAAGCGTTTTGATGAAAAATCTAAAAAGGTCTAAAATTATACTTTTTTAAGTTACTTGTGCTTTGAAAAGTAAATAATAAAAAAAGTTTATACTCCTTGATCTTGTTTGAATCTATATATTTAACTTGTAAAAAAACTTTCAGGTTAATATTTTGAAAATTTTCTAAACTGGAGCTGTTTAAAATGAATTGGTGGGTCCGGTACTCCTAAAATCGAGAAACCCATTAATAAGTCAAGTGGCTCTAGATCGGGTAATTTTCAAGATAACAAGCTGAGACTCAGCATAAATGTTTAAAATATATATTTTAACTCCTACGT
>JAGFPH010001904.1:45398-63904 GCA_018207615.1 Philaenus spumarius
AGAAATAGTGTCACTTCTCTGCAAACACTCGAATGAACTATAATTTCAATTACTTTAATAATAATAATTACTTAGCTAAAGAACTGAACATGCAGGATTATCCATTGTATTTGGATGTTACTAACTTCCAAATGTTCAAAAAATTTATAAAATTTCATACAACATGAACACACTACATTTTACAAAAATGTAGGATTGTCAAATTCTGGTTTTGCCAATAACTTTAAAAATCTATTTAATTACAACCACATACAAAACTTTACATACAAATAAATAAGCACATATTATATTGTTGATTAACTCAAAAGCAATTTTACACTTGTATAAACGTTTCTTTATTTTAGTTTATATAAAACGTATAAGTGATCAGTTTCTGAACAGAATGTAATAAACTACAACTAGTAGTAATTATTTTAAGTGGAAATATTTAAATACAGAACATTGTATAGGTGGCACCTGAATAAATAAACTGGCACAAACTATTGTCATAATGAATCCTATTCACATTAAAGGTACAAACATCTTACATTGTTTTATTCTTAAAAAAGGTAGAGTACTAGTTCATTTTAGTAGTCATTGGAATACTTTTGAATGAATTTCCACAATAATTAAGTTTATACGTTTTAAGGGCTTCAACCAATTATTTGGGAAATTGGTCTACTCACGAAAGTGCTTCGCGAGTTTGTATCTAGTGTCCAACTGCTACAAGAGAGGCAATAGTTCGATGATAATTGCAAATTTATGTACTATTTCAAAATTTTTACTGACTGAATATATTCAAAATATTTTAATAATAACAATTAATTGCTATGAAATGTGATCACCTACTGACCAAATATATTTTCATAACGTAATGCTCTGTGTGGTCTAAAGAAAGAGCTACATTATGTGTTTTAATGGCACATGAGTAAACATTGATTAAATGCTTTTGGGAATAATTATGGTATTTCATAAAATTATGGCTGTAACATATTTTTGAATGTGGGTAACTTAATACCATAATTTGCAGAAATTTGTTTAATATTTGTCTAAAATATAAGTCCATATCTACTAGAAACTTACAATTACAAACCTTATTATAATACAATTAAGTAATTTTTGTATAAAGCTATAAACTCATTAAAAATGACTAGATCAAGTTGAATTGTAGCCACAGTTCATTCCTTCTTCTCATGGCTTACATCTGGAAAAAATAAATAAATAATTGAAATAAAAATGCATATAAGATCACTTGTTTGTCTGTCTGTGTGTCACAGCTGATTTTCTCCTGGGTGGATAAAACTTTCAACAACTAACCCTTATTCTAACAACCAAAACTTAATAAATATTTTACTATGCATTTACGGAGGTCAAACTTTCTTATCTCCAAAAAAAAGTACAGTCGACTTCCTCTAATCCAGACACCTCGGTACCGGACCATCTGGTGGGTTTTTAGTTTTACACTTGTAAAGTACAACCTATAATATCGTATCTACAATTAAAAATCAACTTTTAAGATGTTTCCCCAAATATTACAGTTTTTGTACAAACTCATTGAATTGTAATTTTTCGAGGCGTTGATATAAACAAACATGACACCACACAACAGGAATAAATAGAAAATTTTTAACTTACGACAAATTAAAACTTTACAAATTTATTTAATGATAATCAAATGAATAAATGAACCTAAGCATGAGGAAAAACTAAATTTACAATATTAAAAAAGAAATCTGTTACTTTTTCTGCTTTTTTAGCTCAACTGTTTTTTTTAAACGCGTCATCACGCCATTTCCTCACAAACAGCCTGTTGCTCGACATAGGTAGTTGCCAGTTCCAGTGCTGCCCTCCCCTCAGCATGTAAACATAAACACGCTGTAAAATATTAATTAAATTACAAGTGAAAAAACATGGACCAAGATCGGGATTTGAACCCGGGACCTTTACGATTCCGTCGTAACGCTCTACCAACTAAGCCACCCTGATCACTCCAGGTATTGGTCGATGTTATCTCGTTTGTACGGTTTTATTGCAATTATTGAACTAATAGACTTAATTGTCGTGTATACAACATTGAAAACAATCTTAATTCTTTTTTTCCTTTTTTCCAGCTTACAGTGGTGTTATTATTAGTTCAATAATCGCAGTAAAACCGTACAAGTGAGATAACATCGACCAATATCTGGAGTGATCAGGGTGGCTCAGTTGGTAGAGAGTTACGACGGAATCGTAAAGGTCCCGGGTTCAAATCCCCGTCTTGGTCCATCTTTTTTCACTTGTAATTTAATTAAATTAACCCTTGCTGAGGAAGTGTGTAAGTGGAAAATAAAAAATAATAATAAATAAAAAAATTAAATATTAAGTCTGCCTTGCATTTTTACATGCTTCCGCTTTTCACTCATTTTTGCGAAACTAAATTATCAGAGTTAACTACTGTACAGTACAAATAGAATTACATACAACAAATAAACTCACATTTAAAATTACTAAAAACACAAGTGTTGAATTTGTAAATTTGGTTATAAACAACCAAAACGAAAACAAGCATTAAATGAACTGAGGTTATTTATTTATATTTAGGCCGGAAATAAACAGAAACGTTCATTTCTGTTGATTTTTTGCCAAAAGAAACCCAGATAACTACTTTCCAAGAATTCGTCCGGACCATCC
Source organism: Philaenus spumarius (assembly GCA_018207615.1). NCBI lineage: Eukaryota > Metazoa > Arthropoda > Insecta > Hemiptera > Aphrophoridae > Philaenus > Philaenus spumarius. The sequence continues at coordinate 48,048 of JAGFPH010001904.1, forward strand.
GTCGTCCGAACCACCTGAGTCCAGACTAGAGGGAGTTGACTGTAAATGCGAGTGCACCAACAATCAATGCAAAAGATTTATATCAACGCAAGCTTACACTACCATTTGATTTATTTGGTAAAATCAATAAAAGCCAAAAAATCTATATATTTAAAAAAATTCCTGATTTTAGTTCACTCACTTCCTGAAGTTAATACTTAACCGATTTTGATGATTCTTTTTTTATTTAAAAGATAATTTCTAGTTCTAAGTCACTGTGAAGCTAAATATTTGATTTACACTTTTATTTTAGTTTTATTCCGAGTTTTAAAAATGCATCAGTAGCCTATGCTACAACTAGGCTAAATAGGAAATACTGTAATTTGATTTTAAACAGCTGATAAACTAATTGAGTTTCAAATAAATAAGTTGTTTACTTTAAACTTACTCAAATGTCAACAGATGATTTGATTTAGGTTATGTTATTGTTGGTGTGTTTTAGGTCTGATTTGTAATGTTTATTGTTGATTCAGTAATCAGCTGTAGTCTCTAATATTTTCATTGACAGTTTATTTCAAATTTTAAATCAATTTTTAGGTTAGGTTTTTATTAAAGTGTAGACCCGAGCCTTGCTGACTATACAACGGGTTCCAACAGGGAGTTGGGGGGTGGGGGGTTGGCATGCGGAGCACGCAGGGGTCTCCCCTAGTATAATTTTAATATAATAAAGTTATCATTATTAAAAAAAAAATGAATTAGCTGACATGAATAATTAAGTGCTTTCAAACATATTTTAAAAGGAATTTCTTTGAGTTAATACACATATTTTTGTAAACTTCTTGCATTGTTCATGAAATTTAGTGTGGTCCATGGCTGATGGATGCACAGTTGATGCATGTACTACATTTCCCTCTTTTACGCATCTTGCAGTTTACACGGAATCTCACAAACTATAAATATATAGCTTCCAATATTCTACTTATTCACAGGTGTATTACAGCTATTAATCTAATAAAACTATGTTTAAGTAAATAATAACAAGATTTTCTCTTTTATATGTTGAAAAATAAATAACTTACTGTGTTCAGTGCTACTTTGTCTAAGTTTCTGTTTCTAACAATTTGTCTATGATCAATCTACTATCATCAATATGACAGGTGCAGTCGCTATTACTACTAAAAGCTGAACTTGACTCAAGCTTTTTCCATTCAACAAAAACTCAATACTGGATTGAATCTAAAATTGATAAACATCATCCATTTACATCAATATTCTAGACCACGGCCATTGAAACATGAAAAGAAAAAAACATCGAACCCGGTGCACAGAGGTCACTTCTCCAATTCACGCATAACGACAATACACATTCGACTGAATAAGTCAACTTAATTTATTATTCAGTACGAAGTTATTTTCAACCTATAATACAGTTTACTTACAAGAAAATCTAGCATTACAAAACAACAATCATATTAAGCTAATCAAACTTTTATAATATGTCAACTAATCCAACTTTTTTAAGATTAATCTTACCTTATCATTCAATTGCAATTTCAGTCATTCGACCATCATCAGGAATTCATACTAAAACACTAAAAACATCACTCACAAACACAATAAATAAGTTTCACTCCATATGGAGGTCGTTAATTGTAAAGGTGCGTATACACTCTTGCGCCGTGCAACATGCGCGGTGTGTGCGCCGCGCGTTCGCGGCTCGTTGAAAGTTTTGATTTCAACGAACCTCCAGCGATCCAAAGAAAACCCGCGATCATTCTGACTTTGAGAACCTGCTGCAGAAGGTTGGGTTTCACATTTATAAACAGGACACTTATTTCCGCACTGCAATTTTACTCAAGACAGGGGTGTAAATAAATTATATGTACCTTTTTCTATTCGTTATATTGCTGGTAGTAATCATAGGCCTCAAAGTTGGGTTTTAATTTAAACAAATGTGAAATAGGCCTGAAGTTAAAATAGCCTAGGTTGTAATAAATAATGTAATTTTAAGATCGTTGAACAGGCTAGCTATACATTAAAATAAAGAATACCTTGAAATAATAAAGAAGTGCCGGCAATTGAAGATAAATATTTTTATTAAACTAAAGAATTTTAAAATTCACAATCTGCTGGCCATTTATTTATTGACATTGAATTCACGCCAAGCATCTGCTTTCATATTTTTATTAAAATGAAACTTGTCTTTGAGGTTCCCAAAGAATGGAGTGGTTTCTGTATGAATCTATTAATTTAATTAAATTTGCTTCAGAGCAATCCATCTTTTAATAACTAAGTACCCGGTATCTTGAATAATAACAACCACATGCGCGCTGAAAACGACAAACCTTTCACGCTCCCGTCCAAATATGATCGGCGAACCATCAAAGTGTTCGCCGAAAAAACCGACAGAAACTGGATCGCTGCGAGCGGCGCGCGTGCCGCGCGCGCCGCGCGCGCCGCGCGTGCGCCCCGTACAAATATGACGAATTCAATGCACGGCGCAGCGCGCAAGTGTGTACGCACCTTTAAATGTTACATTAACAGGTCATTTTACAATTAACGACCTCCATATGGAGTGAAACTTATTTATTGTGTTTAGTTTGTGTTTGTGAGTGATGTTTTTAGTGTTTTAGTGTGAATTCCTGATGATGGTCGAATGACCGAAATTGCAATTGAATGATAAGGTAAGATTAACCTTAAAAAAGTTGGATTAGTTGACATATTATAAAAGTTTGATTAATCACTAATCCGTGAGCTAAAAATGGAACCATATTAAGCTGTTAAAATAATAAATCCGCAAACTGACCAACCTATATCTGTAGTGTATATATTCCATCCAATTTAATAAAGAAATACTATACCTTCTTCTTCATCATCTGCATCCATGATATCAGCACAGCAAATTGAATAACAGATTAAACTAAGAAAACCAAGCGGTAGACCGAATAAAACTGATGTTAGTACAGGATTGCCTTTCCACATCTCTGCTAAAGATGTTCGAGCTTCAAAGTACGTCCGGTACAAACGGACTAGTAATGAGTTACCGCCATACGCCTGCAATAAAAGTAAAAACTATATTATAATTACAAATTTAAACTAAGCAATAAGAATATTACACTTGAGGTGAAAATAGAAAAGCATAAACAAAAAACCTGTACTGTATTCTTAATTAAATGAGTCACTTAAAATAAAAATACACCCAATTTTTGATTTCACATTCAAAACAATTTTGTATTAATCATCATTCTAATTGTAGGACAGTTGTTGTTTATAAAACTCAAACTTCCCCATTTTCACCAAGGTTGCTAGGTTTTACCTATACAATGAATTATGTCCGTTTAAAAAGAAACTGTATGTAAGGAATTACGACTGTAGCCATTCATCTATAACAGAATTTCATTATAGATTCAGAATAGCTTTGTAGCCAAGTACCGTGCTGCACACTAAATAAATACCGAAATACTAAAAAAAAACATAAATTTTGATTTGAACCTATCGTTTAAAAAAACAACTAATTATTACAATAATTCAACTCAGCAATAACAATAATACATTCAGTCGTTTTGGAAGTGAATTAATGAATGAACTGCATTTATTTGTTTGTTTTTTGCTTTTAATTTACACATTTAAATAAAAACGCAAGATATTTCATAATAACAATCATGTATTTATTTAAAAACATTGTACGAAGAGGATTCAACTAGATATCAGAACTGATTCTCTTGTTACATGTAGGCCTACAGCCATGTTTGACGTTGCCATAACAATGAGAAATCCAATTACGCATTGTAGATATTGAATACAAATATGGTAATGGTCGCAGAAGAAAAATAGTTTTGCCGACAATTTAAAAAAATCTACAATATAACTATGTCTAGAATAAGTATAGACATTATGCAAGCGTATTTTATACAAACTTGTAATCAAAATCAAATTCATAACAATGCTAAAAGAAATCCATATATATTATATAATTATTAAAAGTATACAAAATTCAATAGAATATTTTATGAATATTATTTTACCAAGATATTGGTTTATAAAATTAAAGCGAAGAAACAACCCAAAATCCCAATGGACCCTGAAGGTTCTCACTATGGATGCATCGCTATTGGTTGACCCAAACTACAACCTATAAGAGGATTTTGAATTGGTATTGAAAAGAAGATGACACCTAAGTTGGCGTGGGTTGGGACTCTGGTTTTAGATGCCGGACAATGTAGACGTTTTTGTAAAAGTGAAAAAGTGTATGCCACAAGTCTTCAAACTCCGCCCAAATGATATATACTGGATTGCAACTAATATATGTGTGAACAATTATGAATTTTGAACAATGCCACAACTATATAATTTTGTATAAACCAAACTTAAACAGGCAACCTCCCAATGAATAGGCCTTTATGTCGACAAAATAACATAATTTTATATAACTATCTAGTACTTGAATTCTTTGACATTGAATTACATTTTATGTGATAAAATCAGATCCCACTAAGTGTGTTTTTTTTTCACAAATTTTATCAACCTTCTTCTTTTAAATTTTAATACTAATCATTGCGAATCCTAAAACTTTGATTATGCCAGCTTGAGTACTCGTAATAGAGATACAAAAATATGTTAAATATTAGGAATGAGACGAACATTAATTTATAAAATAATTAATCATTCTTTCAAAATATTAAAAAATGTGTATGTACCAATAATGTAATATGAAAATTTGTTTTGAATAAACTTTTAACCTGTATGTTATTTTTTTGTTTATTCTTTGCTGACTTGTTATTGTCTTAGTTGTTAGTCTAAGTGCTGTATATTCATTCAAGAACTGAAATATTTATAAATATAATCCTTTAATAGAAGTATGTGCCTCCTATAGAAGCATAATAAGTAAATCTTTACAATTGATTGAACGTAAATGATAATTTCTTATTTGTTTCTACCATTATTATCATACACAAAAATATATTTCTATTGATAACGCCAAAACAAACTGGAACAAATTCCACCCAAGTTCCAAAATACTAATACACAAACACCTAAACAACCCACACTATCACAGCTTAACGCTAACAGCTCGGTCAATCTTACCAATCGAATAAGTAAAATTAGTTAACTCTGATTGGCCGAACAGCTTAAGCTAGGAGCAAGTTTAGTAACTTCTCAACCAAAAACTAACAACATTAAAATTGTGAGGCCCCGAGTCAATCACAGCCCACTTGCTCCCTATGCACGCTAATTAGCTCGCTTCTCCGCAACAATATACAAAGGTGTGGCAATTGTTCTCCATAAATTTGAAAAAAATGGCCATAAACTGTCTCTCCCCCCGCTAACACTTCGAGACCACACTTTCTTTCACCACCACCATCTCTACCACCATTACACTACACTACACCAGCTGATTAGGAGGTAAAGGAATACAGCTTCCTAATTAAAAAATGGAAAGGTCCAATTACTTCTCCTATCTTTTTTGCAATCATCGCCTACCGATTGCCTCCAAGTAACTCGCAGCCTTATTAGGAAAATTCCAATTAAGGCAGGAGCCTAGCGATCGATCAGGGCCGGCCTTAGGCCCCGCAAAAAATTTAAGTTTGTCCGATGAATTATAAAATAAACAGAGTTTTTATAAACACAACTGCTACTATAACAGCAATCAATCTAGTGTGATAGTGTATTGTTGTTAGTTAATTATATAGGTACAAAAGAATATTAAACTGGAAAAATTTCCAAATGGTAAGTTTGTTTTATTTTAATAAGTCTAATTTATTTTCTAATTTTATTTAATAGGTAAGTATTATTAATATTATATCATGATTTCTCTTGTTATATACTTTTCATACTACGTTTACATGATATATAGTCCTAATTATAGTGGGTGGGAGGGGGTGAAAGATGGGTGCCAAATTGAGAGGCCTGCAGTAAAAGTTTGCACCGGGCCCGCACAAGCTAAAGCCGACCATACCAGCGATCTAACAGTGTTTTCTACTGCTCCTCAGGAAAATTCCAAATTAAACTGGCCCTGGCATACACTGTAGCGATCACCTTCCCTCAGCAAAATGAGGGCCGGCCTCCAGTGATAAGATCTCCGCGCAGCTCGGCTCTTTTTAGGACGAAGAGAATTCAATTCTTTCGAATCATTGATTTTGGTTTCTGAATTCAGACCAAAAAGAAAAAATACAGTAAGAAAATATAATAAATACAAAATGTTACTGAAACTAATTGACAATGTATCATTAATTTTTATGTGGTATAAGAGTTGGGTTATTTGTGACTGATTACAGAAGATATTGCCACTTAGGAAACTTTGTAATTACACATTCACTTTAATAAATATATGAACCACTTTAGGTGGTAACAAATATAAGAACCAACAATGATAATTGTTTTTAATATTCTCTTGATTATTATAATATATATTAAATTTAGATATCAGTATAATGTTTTTCAACAGTTTATTATACTTGACTGGATAGTTGTTCAATTGTTCGGAATAAGGAATACTAGATAATAGTCACTTACTTGGTTATGTGAATAATTGAAACTAATACTTGGGTAACTGTTAATCTTGGATAGGCCGATTGTTTATGTGATTCTTAATACTTGAAATTTGTATTAATTCCAGAGTCCAAAAAGTTGTTAGGTAAGGTTGAATTAAGAGTGATTTTATAAGCTCCAGGTTGCAATGACTTTTAGTAATAGAATGATCTTCAATAATGCTTTATAATTCCTCTGATGTTAAATAACTTTAATAGTTCTTCTTACTATCAAAGAAGTTAACCAGACTCTGATTAATTTTGAGTTTACTAAATCTAATTTACAAAATTTTCTCACTAGCCTAATGAACTGTATGAGATGATTTTCAGTTACTCTTTATATTCAAGTTTTGTACAGTTTCATGGGTTACATTTAAGCTTCATTTAATACATCTCCCAACTTCTTATTTGACAAGAGGGGGAAATAAAGGGTGCAGCATTTAACTTGTTTCTCACTCTACATGCCAAGGTCTCACGATTTAAAGAAATGTTAAAACCAGATCCAGATCCCGTTGTGACAAGGTTGGAAACAAATATTTCTGGATCTCACTCATTAGTAATTTATCACATTAGAAAGCCCATTTTTGAGTGCTGAATTCGGTTGAAAACCAATATTTTAGAAATTCAGAACAGTTGTATTTTTGATGCAAATAAGTAATTCTACTTTAATACAAACTAAAAATAAAAGGGTTACTTACTGCAGCAGATTGGTTTCTCACAGACTCCAAGAAGAGATGTACCGCATCAGGAGTCAATCTGTGGGCTTCATCATCGGGGACATGATGGTGATTAGTAGTGGAGTTAACTACAAGGAGGTAAGGCAAAGGAAGCTCAGACATTGCTATTGAGTTGGCTAGCTCAGGACTTCCTACCCAACCGAATTGAAACCACCTACAACAAAGTTAGAGTTGTCGATAAATTGTTTTGTGAAGCAAAGGTAATGTTTAAAATTAGGAGTCCTAGAAGTTAATTTAAAGAATAGTTATAAACAAGATAACACTTGATTTTTAAAGTAAATTCATATATGTGTAATTTAGTTTAAAAAATATAGGTAAACAATTTCAAAATCTAGTAAAGCACTAATACTTTTTTAATAAGTTTTACTTTGAAATGACTTAATTTTTAAATGAATCCGTGTGGCTCAATATTAAGTTTAATTAAAAATTTAATCACATCAAATATTTAACTTACTCATGGTATCTATCCCTATTCTTTTTTATAAGCGATTCAATCATATCTCGAAACCTAAAAATACACAAAAAATTAATATTAGTGGATATAATAATGTATTTACAATTAAGTATCAATGGTGTCTAGCAAAAAGGGCCTAAACAGGAAATTAAACATTTTACAGGAGACAGTAAAAACTTTCTGGTTGATTATCATTGACATATTATTGGCTAATAATTGCTATTTGGGTATCTATATACATTTTATGTGATATTTAAATATATGTATTATTAAAATATTATTTTACGTTAATTATTTAAAATCTTCAAAACTTGTCGGTTGGGTCTTTTTTACAAATTTACATAACCTTAAAAAAACTTGTTCGCCCGTTTGGTACAAACAAGTGTTACATAATAGAGCCAATACTGTTTCTGACATATTTAGTTTAATGATTTTTCAGTAGATAGCACTAGTTTATATACTAGATATGATAACATTAAAAAATAAACTAAAATATAAAATTATTGATAGGACATAGCAGTTAGTTCATTTTTCAAGCGTACAAACTAAATTTATCTAATTAGAAAATAATAATAATGTTTTAAAAATTAATTCTGTTTTTTTGCTAAACACCATTGAAATGTTAATAATAATATTTAATTCTTTTTTTATAGATGAGTTAACTTTTTTAAAGACATTAAGAAACAAAAATAAACTAAACTGCCTCTTATCCTTTAGGCATAATAAATAGTAAAATTTGGTAAAGAGAATTAGTAAAAAAAACTATTTGCCCAATTTTTTTCGAATAGAACATAATGGTTCATGAATGCATTTATGAACTTCATAAGACAATTTTCAAATCAATATCATTTTTTGAAACTGTCTTTTTTAATTAATTTATTCATATAAGTTTAATAAGTGCAAGTGAAAAATATTTCTAAAGAGGTTTTTCAATAACAGCTGTTATATATTAATTGAGATGTGAAAACACAACAGCTTTTAGATCGTAATATGGTTATGTAAGCAATAACTTCAAAAAGTACACTAAAAAATCAACAGGTAGGAAGGAAATACAAATAATTCAGCTTAATATAACTCCAGAAAAAAGTTTTTATCATAGAGCATTATTTTTGCTGATATGGAACAGGTCATTCCGGTGGTCCTAGTTTGATGTTAACTGCTGTAGAGTTTCAAGAACGATTTCACAAATAGCTGCCAAGTAATGCTGCATTGATAAGTATTGTTGACAAGTTCCGTCGTACGAGTAGTGTTCTGGCTCATCGTAAAGAGTGTGAAGGCCATCCAAACATGGTCACTACGAATGAAAACCTCAGTAGATTTCTTCAGCTAATCTTGCACGCTGAAAAGAAGCCTTCGCCTTCATCTTTGAAAAGAACATTAGTAATAAGTAATAAGTTTTTGGAAAGAATAATTAAAAACCTTGGTAAATTCCCTTATAGGATACATACCGGTTAAGATGTAAGTGGAAGGGACAAAAAAGACAAAAGTAGTTTATTATAATCAACTATAAAAACCTTGGGTTCCAACAAAATGTTTGGGTTTCAGATGAAAGTCATGTACACCTAAACGGTTTAATCAACAAGCAAAGATTAAATGATTTATTTTGTCTAAAAATAAAACATTTAAAACTGTTACAACTTTACTACTGTTTTTAACTGCATATCGTTTACAGCTTTTTCTAGTATCATGGATTTATGTTCTTAATTTTGTTTTGTATATACTTAAATAAATTTTATTGTGTTTAGATTTTATAGGACACTCAAAAAGTTATAACATAACCAGTGGTTCGCAACAACCCTACAAAATGCTCAAGAGGTACTCAAGCATAAAATAATTAGGAATCACTGCTCTAGAACATCAGTGAAGATCCGAACTTACACACATAAACTGATAAAATTGTAAGTTCATTGTTCATTGTAAACTGATAAACTTCATTGTTTTCTGCAGCCAGGTAAAAATAACCAGGTATAGATCATTACATAAACATACACAACTTAAAAAGAACTATATTATAAAATCATTTCTTTAACTCACTCGATCATTTCATCAGGTACCTCTTGTAATTTATTCTCCTGCACTACTGCTAGAACTAGAAATTTATTTGTCTGCAAAATCTGAAACATTTCAAAATGATAAGGATTTGGAGGGTAAAAACACAAATAATACATTTGAAAAATTGCATATTTTACAGGCTATCTGTGAAGTCCAAGAATTGATATCATGAAAATCAGTTAGAATGTTACAACATATTTATTATCTCATTTATATACAGGGTGGACCAGCTAAAGTGTGACAATAGCTAACTTTTAAAATACGATTCGCACAAAAAAGTTTAAATAGAACATCTGCCCTTAATTTTTAATACCTTTTGAACTGTGTATACAAAATTTTCAAAATCCGCCATTTTGAACCCAAAATGGCGGCCAACTTAATTTTTTTAAATGGAAACCCCCCATTTTTATGACGTTTTTGGAAGCCCCGGCGCACTTCGCTGTCTGCAGTAGGCTTATGATGGACCAACTCTATCCAGAAAAATGGATAGGACGAGGAGGACCTGTAAGCTGGCCAACTCGCCTCGCCAGACCTTACTGTGATGGATTTCTTCCTCTGGGGATTTCTTAAGGAACGAGTCATGGAAACCGCGCCCACAACAAGAGACAACATGAAAGAAAGAATCAGACAGGCCTGTTTGCTAGTAACACCACTGATGCTGCAAAGAGTTCGACAACATTTCCATGAAAGAATGATAAGTTGCATCGAAATAGAAGGACATCATTTCGAGCACTTCTTGTAAACTATTTTTTAAATTTTTAGAGTAATTTTATGTCATTTTGCCTTAAAGTACACCATGATAAAACAACTTTGATAAAGCATTGTAACATAAAAAGAGTATGTTTAATTTTGTTTACCTGTAGACCTAACTATTTTCAAATTTTTTATGGTCTAATAAAAGGTGTCAACAATTAAGGGCAAGTGCCCCAAAAAAAGTTTGTTGTCCGAAGCATGGTTTAGAAGTTGGTTATTGTAACCTTTATGAGTGATTAGCTGTAAGAAAATGAAACTTCGACTTCATTTTACAGGAGAACCGTTAGGTTTATCAAAAAAATGTAAAAAACAAAAAAGTCTTAAAATTGCCCATAAAATCCAAAAACGTCATAAAAATGGGGGGTTTCCATTTCAAAATGGCGGATTTTGAAAATTTTGTATACACAGTCCAAAAGGTATCAACAATTAAGAACAGATGTTCTATTTAAACATTTTTGTCCGAATCGTATTTTAAAAGTTAGCTATTGTCACACTTTAGCTGGTCCATCCTGTATAATATAATTTTATATATACAGGGTGATTCACGAAGTTATCCCCACACTTGTACAGCTCATTCTACTAGTAAAAATAATGAAAAAAGTTCATATAAACATAGGTCCGAAAACGCTTTGTTTTCCAGATATCCGCCATTTTGTTTTTTGTACAAAACAATTCATATCTACAGAACGGTTTGACTGATTGAGTTAAAACTTGGCATGAAGTTTAACCTGACAATGATATACATAAAAAAAAATAAACGATTAAATCCAATCATGCGTTTCAAAATGGCCGCTGTTTGAAAATTTCAAACCTAAATTACTCCAAAACCGTACATTTTAACGAAAAATGTCAAGACACCTTTTTTGTAGCCCTTTTGATTCCCTATCGGGTGGTGTAACTGTCAAAACAATCGGATGAAGGATAGTAGCTAAGTTAAAGGTAATGACAGCAAACGTGCATACAATATTGCTGTGTTTACTGTGTTGGTATACTATGCCGGGTTGAACAAACCAATTAGTACACATAACTTAACTGTTATTGGTCATGTTGTTCAATAGTTACTCAGTAGGTTTCAGCACTTCACAGACATACTGGCACATGGTAAATATTTCTAAATACAGAACGTTTTTCTGGCCAGTGACACAGGCTACCCGAGCGTAGAAGGAATTCTATCTTGGGCAGTCTCACGGGCCAGCCGAGAACTGAGGACAACTCTAGTGGAAACAATTCCGACTTGTCGCGCAAATGGCTGTGGCCCGTCAGACCGGCTATGCGATCGCAGAGGACAAACTATAAATACCGTATCCGACCGCAAAGGGTTAAGAAACCTTAAGTGTTCTCGTTTATCTACGTTAGAGTTTTCAAACGACAGTTATTTTATAAAATCGATCCCTCTCACAGTATTTTTGGTTCTGAAGACATTAGTTAAAATCCTTATTGGGTTGAAATATTGTAATATTTCAGTGTAAGTAAGTGTTACATTTTTTATATTGTAGTTGTATAAACATATTCATTGTGATTTCTAATGTAAACAAATTATTTTACATCAATTGAATTATTTTATGACTTATTTACTTCAGCGTGACAGTTCCTATTTTGATATTACCTGCTTTAGTCATGACTTTGTGGAAAGGGAATGCATTCTTTTCTAATTAATTGAATGTGTGACAGCAACAGCAAATATATAAGGAGGTTTCTGACGTTTTAACACTAGGCTAGAATTGCGTGTACATTATGTTTTGTATGCGTCTAGTTTTACAAGTTGAATGTGTCGTACAGATGAACTTAGCACATAGGAGGTGTGATAAAAAAATACGGTGAATAATTTTACTACAAAGCAATAAGCTTCCATAGAATTTGAATTAATCTCCATCAAAGTACTGTCCTTGGCTAGTGATGCACTTGTCCCAAAATTTAATCCATGACTGGAAGCATTTCTGGAAGGGTCCTTTCGGAAGGGCTTTCAGCTGATGGGTCATGGCTATGAGAATGGTGTCAAAACGTTTTTCTTTTAGCAGGTGTTTTGATTTTTGGGAAGAGCCAGAAGTCGCATGGTGCTAAATCTGGTGAGTAAGGTGGTGATGTGGACGTTAGGAACACTTTTCTGGCCAAAAACTAGCGAAACAAAAGCAAATTTGTGGCACAGTGCATTGTCGTGAGGAAGAAGGAAGCCATTGGCCCATTTTTCTGGCCTCTTTCTTCGCACATCGTTTCGCAATTGTTCCAATACCTCTTGTAAAATTTGGAGTTGACAGTTGTTCCCTTTGGAACAAACTCTAATCGCACTATGCCATCATTATCGAAAAAAAAAAAAAATAATGATGATCCTGATGTAGCTTTTTAGGACGATTGGAGTTACTGGTTTTCTATTGAATACTCTGAATTTTTCTCAGGTCATAGCCATACGCCCAATTTTCATAATTTTATCCATGACGTCAGGCTCTGCATGAAGACAATCCTTAATTTCCATGCAAACTGAGACACAATTTTCCTTCTGGTCATCAGTCATCAGTTCTCACATACCAATAAGTTAACACACATTTTACTATTCTCCCCTTTAATAAAAATAAACTATCTGTAAATCAAACAGACTTTATTTTCTATCTCCTCGTTCCAAATAGTGAATAACCATTTGTTAATTTTTGTTTAATGTAAAAGTAAACAAATTTTTCCCTTCAATGTGGTGTAGGTCAACAGGTATACTTCTGTACAACATGTGTACAATGTACAGATTGCTTGTAGCACTGTAGGACTTATTTAATTTTTGAATCAATACAGTAATTTTGGTAGATTCTCTAGTCAAATGCGTAAAGCAGAACTTTTTTTACAAATAATTATCTGATGCCCAAGACGTTAAATTCCATAAAATGTTTGTTTGATGAAGAACGCTATTTTGTTTTCTAAATAACTGCTTTTTGAGTTATCTTTATTGATTTCAGTATTGATTTATACCCCCCCCCCCCTTATTGCATAAGTCTCCTTGAATATAACAGATTGTATAAACACAAAATATAAGCTTCTCATTTCGTCTACTGTTAATATATTATTAAGATGATAAAAGTATATAAATGGTTTCTTACTTTTAATATAGGAAATAAAAATGCGCTGTTCAATTCAACCCATTATACAACATAACCCCCAAATATGTATGGACTTGTTCAATAGCCCCACAATGGTACTGCTTTGTTCTGTTTTCACCAAAAGAATGCAGTACAATTTTAATTATACTAGAAATGCCTGGAGCATAAAATGGCGAAACCACACAGGCTTATGCTTAACTGATTCAATAGAATTAATTATTAATATAAATTTAACATTTTTTTCAATGTAAGTTATAGTTTTTTGTATTAGTTAATATAATTTTATTTTAACATTACTCAGAGTTAACAACATGCACATAGAGAATACCTAGCCCCTTTGTATTTTAAAATGTTTTATTGTTTTGGGTTTTTCCTAAATATTAATTGTTTATGAATCATTTGCAATACTTAAAAGTCTCTGTAATTTATCTCCCGAACATAGCTGAGCTTTTATTTATTTTTTGCAGTCTATTAAAATTAAAAGTTGGTTTTAATAATAATACAGCGAGTGTTTTTACTTGTGATAACGCTATATAAGATAAAGCAACTGAAAACTCATTAAAGTTATTCCTTGTGACCAATGAATGCTTATAGCAAAACGTAGATGATATGATTGGTCAAGTGGTATACTGGAAGTGGGGGAAATACTAAAGGTGAGATGGTGACTAAGAGAGTTGCTTTGCATACAGTGCATGGTACATACAGACATTTTTGAAAAAAAATTGAATAACATTTGTAGTAAAAGATATATCAACATGAAATTTAAGTGGTATACCTTTCAAATCATGCAGATTGTGTCAGTAAAAATTTATTCAAATCGGTCAAGTAGTTTCAGAGGAGAAGAATTTGCAAAATTTGCTCAAAAGACGGGGAAGAGGGTTTTGCCCAAATAAGTTGATTTATTTAACAGATTTTACACTTTTGAAGAAATATATTTTGGTCCATTAGATTCAGGCAGCTCATAACGAGTTTCACCAAACTTTGGGGGATTACAGGAAGCATAAAAAGAAACAAAAAATTACCTACAACTCTTCAACATCTCTCCTCTATTGTAAAACATTTTGTACGGCGCAGAAGCTGAACCAGATACGAATCGCTGATTAAAAAACACGTGAAGAGGAGTTGATAAAAAAATTTTACAGTCCAAACATATTTTAAAATGAAGATTGGACGATCATTTTAAGGAAGAAGGGAATGTTCTCATATATGAATATCGAATGTACTAAAGTAAAAAGCTGTAATTTTTATTGTGTATATTTTGTTTTTATTCGTTTTCTCAAACTTGTGTTTTTCAGCACCTAGGTTCCATTTCCTCAGGAAGTACTAAACATACCACTTTTTTTTATTTATCTTACAATAGTCACTGTAAACTAACAAATTGTAAATATAATAAAACGGGAAAACACTATTTTGAAAAAAAGTACAATTGTCAATTTAAAAATTGGCAAAAATGAAGTTTTATATTAGAATACATTTTATTAATTTCAAAGTAGCATAAAACCATGTTCTGTTAGAAAAAAACTCAAATGTACACATCTTACCGGTCTTAAGAAATTGTAAATATTTTAAAACACATTGAAGGATAAGGTAAAGTGGCCCCCTTAAATTACAAAGAAACTGTCCAACTCTCTTAGCCATACATTTGTAAATATAATTTCCATTTTATGTTCTTTACCTGATGAATGTTGCCTCGTGTCACCTTTACAAACGTACTAAATCTTTCAGTATTTACCCAACTTGTAAGACTGGAGTTTAGTTCGTTCCAACCTTTGTCTTCAGCTTTAAACAAAAACATGCAAATATAGTTTCATTTGTTGATTTTATTTTATTATTATTGCAACATAACATTTAATTTGATAATGAACAGGTTGCTTGTACTTAAACCACAAAACTACAGCTAACAATAACCAAAGTACAAAGTTTTACAAAATATTAACTACTCCAATGAATTGTCATTTTAAAATTCATGTACATTATAGTATTCTCTTTCAACTAGAATTTTTTTAACAGTATTCTTAAACTTTTTACATGTTAGCCTCTTAAAATGATTTCGTAATCTATTGTATAACTTTAAGACCATGTAATAAGAAGTAGTTTCATATAATTTCAGTCTATGAGTGGGATACTGGAGCTGTTCTCTAAACCTTGTGTTGTAACAATGAACATTTTGGACATCATAAAAGTATTTTCTGTTTATGCACAAATCAAGACATTTAAAAGTATACATTGAGGGTAGTGTTAAGTTTTGTTATTTTTTAAATACTGATTTACAGGA
>JAGFPH010001904.1:63914-77977 GCA_018207615.1 Philaenus spumarius
ATATTGGGGAACATAAGCTTTAAAATTATGCTTGAATAATTAATTTTTATGAAGACTTAAGGGAGATATCGCTTAACGGAAAAAAAACACCTTTGAGAAATAATATATAAAGATAAGTTCAATCCTTCCTTAGCATAGATTTTTTTAAAGGCGTAAAACCTGAGCCTGGAAATGGAAGAGCATTTACATAATGCTCATAAATTTAATAAGTAAATAGAAATATCTACAAACACACACAGGTACAAAATTTAAACATTTAATTTACACACACTTTTGAACTTAGTTAGCAATAAAGATAAAATTTTAACACAATAACAACTTGTTAAAGGGCCCTGTTATATAACAATGAATAAAACTCTAATTCAAACTAAATAACATAGTAAAATCTTAACCTAGCATTTATTATGAGTAAAATATGTAGCTGGGATGAAACGACAAGTATTTTTAAATGTTACCAATCACATTCAAACGATGGAGAAATGCTAACACCATATTAATGGTCTGGGTGTCATCACCCAGCATCCTCTGAATGCAATTTGGTCCTTGGCATAGAAAGTACAAGCAATTTATGAGATAGAAAATTCAAATGGTTGAGTAGCCCTTAGTTTTAGGACCTTAGTCTTAGGAAACACAATTATTATATTATAGACTCATCAGACAAGACTGAATGACATCTCTTTAAGCGCAAAGGCTAATGGTTTCAACAGACGAGTATCTGACAACAGATGTACCCTGGGATTACTTACAGATTTCATACCCCAGTACCTTGTGACCCTCTTTTACCAGATAGGATGGGGATCCACCTTGAGGCCCTCTTTTACCAGACAAGATGGGGATCCCGACACTACCATGAAGAAGGATCCGATTTCCTTCATCAAAGTGAACAATTTCTGATCAAAAAGCTGGCTCTTGAATAAAACCGAGGAAGAGAACTTAATTTAATTTAATTTACCTGAATTGCTATCTATAATTCCTATTAAAATTACATTGTACAGATAATTAATTAGACTAACAAAATATTTCATCGAGTAAAATAATACTTACCATCGAAGAAGTACGAAGAATTTTCTTTATACACAAAAATCATAGGAGGGTCTTTTAAACGAACATGCTGAAAAAAATTTAAAGACCATTAAAACAAATCTACTTGAAAATTTGTACAAATTTGTTGAAAATATTTTGATCTTTATCACGGAAATGGAATCATTTAATTAAACATAACCAAACATTCCCTCGCTATTTTTCACTTCCTTGACTTTCTCTAACCTGCCCTGACCGTAGGAACCCTTTATAAGAATATCCTAAGAGTAAATAACAAGAAAAAATAATAATATATTTGGATCAAAAATTTATTTAATAGGTTTTGTGAGAAATAAGAGCTTCACATACAAAAGAACATCAAAAAGATAAACAAAAACAAACCTTCAGATGTTAAGGAAAAAATAATATTCATTGTTTAGCTTTAGAACTACTTTAATCAATCAACATACCTTAATTTTCAGTAAATAGTAGTACTTGTTTTTCAAAGTATGGCTACATGTTTCGCTGCCACAGGCAGCATCATCAGGCCAGCCAACAACACTAATACATTGTTTACATAAACATCACAAACATAACAACACAATAAACATAAATAATTGTGCAGATATGGCACTTGTCAAAAATTAAAAATAGTAATTGTTTCTGTTCACAATACTTAGGCCACATGTTTATTCACTGAGTGTACTGGGAGACTGCTACCTCAGGTATTCCTTATCAGATTTGTACCTTTGGCCTTATTCTGAAGTTCAAAAATTAAGTCATATATGGGTGGATATACAGAAAGTTGCCAATTTTAGGACTAAAAATGGATAGACAAAAATTTTTTTTAATTTACTTTTTTTTGATATTTTTGTATAGCACAAATGTTCTAGTAATTATTTCAGCAAGGGTTCACTCTGGAATCTTTGAAATAAATGTAATAAATTCGTTTTTTTTTAAATGACCATGCCACAGGAAAGACAAATGACACAGAGGAAAATGTGACCATTTGTATCTTTACCTTTTTACAATATTTAAGTAATTATTTTTTCACTCTTCAGTTTTTTATTTACTTTTTATCATAAAATTAAATGGGGGTTCAAATGAAACGCCTATTGCATTTATGAGTAATAAACTTTATTTTTCATTAGGAACACATTTTATCAGGTGAGAATCTTAAAAATGTTGAGCATATTTAACAATGTTACAAAAATTAAAGATTATGATTAATAATACTTTGCTTAGTGTTTACAAATAAAATTATATTAATTAAAAACTATTTTTCTAGTTTAGAATCAAAATCCTTACGTAACTAAAATTACCAGAAACAAGAAAACAAAAATTTTACTTGACAAATGACAGATATTTGTGAAAAATCAAAATCCTTACACAACTAAAATATAAAAGAATTAAACTAACTCAAATGTAACCTTTGAAGTAAAAAATAACTCAGAGAACAGAAATCAGTCAGTTGAAATCACAGCATGATTAGTCTTTGGTTTCAAACAGTTATTCTGCTACTTTTCAAATACGTCTATTTCAGTCGGAAACTTTAAATATTGTCGTTTTCCTTTCATAACCGTCGAAGGTCTTGGGAGTATGGATTTGACTTGCTTGAAAAGTACAGAGCTGATGTCTTTTTCATTTACGATGAATCGTTGAGAACCATCTTTGTCCACTGATACCTTTAAAAACACAACCTCTATTTCACCATTTCCGTCAATTTCTTGTCTGGATCAGGCTACATACCTGTAGGACATTTTATTTTTGGATTTGGTTTGTAGTTCAACCAAAATGTATGTATCATCAGCTTCCAAGTCCTTAGCAGAAAAAGACTGTTTAGGAGTCTCAGTATCAACATCATCATCATCATCATCAGAGTACACGTACAAGTATATTCTTTTTCTAGATGGCCCTGCAGTATTTGCATCTTTTGGGGCTTGATAGTTGTGCCTAGCTAGTTTTGGATGTTGCTTGTCATCAAAGTGACTTACTTCTCTGAATTCTAGAATAGACTTTGAGGAATCCTTTTTTAATACCTGGTGAACTCGCATTGTTCCTTTGACAGTACAGTAAAACCTCTTATATCCGGATCAATGTGGCGCCGGGCGATCCGGATATCAAAAAATCCGGATTTGAGAGAGGTTGTTTTTTAATATGGGTAAATTGGTTGAAATTAGGGCTGGGTCGATTCTCGATACCGATTTTCGATACCACCGATACTTTAGCTTTGGTATCGGTATCGCGAATCGATAGCCGAAACTCGATACCGATTACCGATACCAAGAAATACTCAGTTGTCAGAACTGCCCGTTCTCGTATAGACTCCGTGAATGTAATCTCCGGTATTTGCAATCGCATTCTCTGTATTTTAACTCAATTCAGCATTTAACAATAAATATCAGTAGGGAAAATGTAAAACATTATTAATTTTATGTAAGTAGACATTTTCCCCAGTAAAATGTTTTAGGCAATTGTTTCCTTTCTTAAGTAAACGCTTCTTGTTTTATTTTTATTCATACGTAGGCTGTTATTTGTACACAAGAAGTCTAGAGTAGACTCAAGGTCAAACACTTATTGATTCGTTTGTTATCGTGTCTATAGAATTAGGGTGTCTACTGTGAAGAAAAATAACACATTTTATAGATCGGTAACAAAAGTATTTAAACTTTAAAGTAATAATTGTATTTGTTTGAAATCGGGTAAAACTTGTTGGGACTTACGTTACCCGTGATTTATGATTTTTATGGGAGTCCCGACGGAATTCCTTTGTTTTACTTTTTACAGCCCAACTCAAAAACATCATTCGCTACTGCAGTATTTAGTCGAAAATATTCATTTTTGATAGATATATTTATTATTTTTTACTACGCCGGATATCAGAGGTTTCGGATATGAGAGGTTCGGATTAGAGAGGTTTTACTGTATTGATCAAATCTTCTTGCCCGATAAATTTCTCTGCAACAGCTTCAATGTCACTTTCCTTTACTTGGTAAAACTTGACACCTTCTATATTTTTAACTAGGTGTTGTTGCAGCTGTTCAAGATTCGAAATATCGTTCCCCTGAGCAACGATTCTGTCTGCCTTTCTTTTGCACAAACCACCAATACCATCGGGAGCACCTTTCCCGTGGCCTGCTTCCAGATAATTCCAGGTACAAGACAAAAGCCTTGGGTACAAACATTTCAATTGGGTCGCTATAAACCAAAACATCCATTTATTTCTATTCTGAGTTGACAGTGAATCACTCACAAAGTGCAAAATGTTGACAGTATACTGGTCTTCCAAATACTTAAGAACAGGAGTTAGATGTGCCCAGATAGCAGCTACATCATGTTTTAGAGATTCAGACAAAGTAGTAAAGTTTATATTGACTTTCTTCTCATTCTCCATCAAGTATACAACTACTGTATGTAAAGTTATCTGCAGCCGAGATCCACCGAAGTGAAATGATTGTACCTCTTCTGAAAACTTTGCTGCGTAGTTTTCACTGAAGTTCATGTGAATAACGGCTTCGTTACTGTTCAAGTTGTTCTTCAGGTCTTTTAAGACTTTGTGTTGGTGGAGTCTTATTCCTTCATGTCTCAAATAAGGCAAAAGAGCTTGTTCAAAAATTTCAACTTGGTTCACATACTATTGCTTTCTTTGTCATTTTCTTGGTTTCCTTTTCTGTCTTTGTTTTCTTATCAAAATATGTTTCCTTATCATTCATCCATTTATAGTACTTAGTCAAACTGCAGTCTTGTGGAATCTCGTATACCATTGTCAGGGAGAGGCATTCCTTGCATGTTCTAAAAAGACATTGTTCGGATGTGGGGTCGCAGCAAATCATGCGTTTGACATCTTCTACTCTACATGTTTTTAAAATATCCAGACGATGAAGTGACTGGAGCATCAGCTCAATATTTGCACATTTAATACATTTGCAAGTTTCACGATCTGAAGCCTCAGCCTCTTTAACCCAAAATGGTTTCAGTCTGCAGAACAAAGTGTAACTAACACGTTTCTGTTGATTTGCTTTTAGGAACTCTCGATGAAGATGTTTTCTAGTATTATATAGGTATCTCTTCTGCATAACGACTTTGCTTTTTGTGACCGTGTCTTTTTTACCAGACATGACTCGGCTTGATGAATCGTCCAAATAAAAGTTATGGACATATTTTTTTTTTTACTCCTTGAGCAATTAGTGTTATATCTCATGTATTTCGGAGTTAGTTCTTGTGCTTTTTGCAGTTTGTTTTCCATCATAGCTGCGTACTCTTTTTTTGCAGAATGACAGCAACTTATACTTCTTTATCACTTTTCCACTTACTGCACGACGTAACATAAGTTTATCCTTTTGACTTTCCATTAAAGAATATGACATATCCAATTGGTCTGAAATTGCTTCCGCGAACAGAAGTTTTCGTCGCAATTCTTTCTTTTTTGATTCATCGCCAAGCAAAATTTTTACTCTGGTCCTGGGGGTAGACTGGGGGAGGGGGTTTGTTGTAGGTGATTGTCCAGGTGTAGGCTGTTTTGTCTTCTTGTCTTTTTTTTTCTCTCTGCAATCTCTTTTTGTACTTGGTAAGTTTAATTTCAAGTTTTTCAATCATTTTGTCTTTCTTCTTAATTTCTCTGCTTTTTCTTTTACGAAAAAGCACCATTTTATTTTTATAAGATTCTTTCAACACATCTTCTGGTGTTGCGTTGTTGTTGTTCGCACCTTCCTCATCAGATGTTGGAGGGGTGTTTTCAATATGTGTCTGGTTTTATAATCTTTTCTTCCTCAACTTGTATTCTCTTTTTTTGTTTCACCATTCCTTCCTTTTTAATCTTAGTGATCTACTACTGAGTTTTGATGCAGGCACTATTATTTTATTCTTTATCTTGTTCTTGTACTGCACTCATTCTTTTTCCTTCAATCTTTCTCTCCCCTCTTCACTTTCTTTCAGTCTTTGATACCTTCTTCGTTCCGCTTCTCTTTTTTTTCTTAATCTTTCTTCTCTAGACTGGACCATGATCAAATCTGAAACAATACAAAAACACATTGGATGGCATCGGTACACAATTTATTTTATTTACATGGTGAATTCACATTGTTTTTTCCATTACATTCACAAAATAAAAATCAGTGTACATAAGATTTTGATAGAGACAAACCATATTTTTAATCATCCCTCCATTATCGACCAACCAAAAGTACATTTGTAAATGGCCATGCAAACCGTCCCTAAGTCTGACTTTCCTTGATCCTTTTTGCAATTAGTAAAACTAGAATATTTATAGTTGCTATTTGGTGGATTAGTAATATTTAATAGTTGTAAGTTGTTTCAATGATTTAATTGTATCTCTGATTTTCCTTCCACTGGCACCCTGTTCTTTCCTCTGGTACAAAATTTAGATGAACATGATAAGTACTTCAGCAAAAAGAGTGTATCCATGCGATTTGATTAAATAATAATAAATTTACCAAATATATAATTAACAGTGACATTTTCTTATCCTGTGACAACACGAGTAGCACCTCCTCTATCAACGTGTACAGCTCCACTAACAAAATGGCGGTATTAATTTTTGTCAGTAGAAACAGCCAACCTTCTAAAATTAAATTTCCCTCCGAAATTTATCAAAAATAATAATTTCTCTACTTGCAGTAGGTAGTTTTAGTGCTTTGCCAGAGGAAAGAAGAAACCCATAGAGACAAGTGGTTTTAATGTTATAAATTGAACAAATCAATGGTTGCAAAATAAATGTATATAATAATGAAATTATTTCATCTATTTTGAATGAAACTATAAATATGATCATTTAATTCAAGTAGACCCATATGTGCTGGTGACGTACCAGAGGATGGAAATTTGCCAGATACTTTGAGTTTTTTTATCGAAAATGGTAATCACCTATGAAAAACAATTTAGGTGACCAGTTTCATCTCCATTGTGGCTACTTATTGATAATGAATAACTGTTGATATCTCATGAATAAGGCTGCAAAGTTGCTGGGACATCGAATTGGCAACTTTCTGTATATCCACCCATATACAATTGGAAGTGAAATTAAATTTATCATTTAAAATGTTTGAAGGATTAAACTTTTGGAACATAATGATTTTACTGCTGAAATCAAAGTAATAAAATACAAAGCACAATGTAACGGCTATAATTCTTCCATAGTTGACAAATGCATCCATAAAATAAAGAAGAAACGGAAACATCTTAGGGTTTCTCCGATCAACAAAGAAGTGAATGGTAGTAACAAGAGTAAAATGAAATTTATTACAATGGATTATACACCACCATTTCAAAAACAAACCCGCAACATATTTAAAAAACTCGGATACTGTATCTCACACAGAACCAATAACAGTCTACAGTGTTTTTTAAAACACCCTAAACCTACCCAAGATAAGTACTTAGATGGAGGCGTATACAAACTCCACTGTGATGATTGTGAGAAACAATATATCGGTCAGACAGGTAGATCTTTTAAAACTCGCTTTAAGGAACATTTACCCAATAGCAGAAATATAGATTTAATCCATTCGTCATATACAGATCATCTAATAGATAGCCACCACAATTACACCAATATAGGCCTACAGAATAACTTGACCATATTGCACAAAATGAGAAAAGGACACAAATTGAACATAATGGAAGAATTGGAAATTTATAAGCACCAAAAGTTTAATCCTTCAAACATTTTAAATGATAAATTAAATTTCACTTCCAATTGTATATATTATATGACTTAATTTTTGAACTTCAGAATAAGGCCAAAGGTACAAATCTGATAAGGAATACCTGAGGTATCAGTCTCCCAGTACAACTCAGTGAAGAAACATGTGGCCTAAGTATTGTGAACAGAAATAATTTTTAATTTTTGACAAGTGCCATATCTGCACAATTATTTATGTTTATTGTGTTGTTATGTATGTGATGTTTATGTAAACAATGGACTAGTATAATTAGTGTTGTTGGCTGGCATGATGATGCTGCCTGTGGCAGCGAAACATGTAGCCATACTTTGAAAAACAAGTACTTCTATTGACTGAAAATTAAGGTATGGAAAAAATAAATTGAATGCTGTAAAAGACATCCAGATATCCAATCAAATCTATAGATTGTTCTTAGACATTTTTAAGGCCTTTACCCACTTATTTTTTTACTTTTAAACTTAAATTTTAAGCTACATCGTTTATCCAACAATGCCAACTATCAAACTAACACCCAGTAGTTAGGATAGATACTATAGTATATTTCTGCATTATTGATTTGTTTAGTAACCGAAAAAGAACATTTTGCTAGAAAAGGATAATAACATTTACATATCTAATAATTACTAAAATAATATGAACTTCCATTGTAGATATTGCACAATTCATAGTGGCTGGACATTTGACTATTTCTGCTGGTTGTTCATGAACATAGAGATATTTCATTTAAGAGGCTGAGTCAACACAAATAACTCTGTCTTTTAGCGAACTAAAAATGCATCTGTCTCATACGAACTTGAACTACCAACAACCAAAGTTAATAAGTGGTGTGGAGAAACAGAACAGCCCAAATGTGTCCTGCCGAATTGCGCAATCATTATGCTGTGGGATTTCTGTCTCGTCATATTCAACAAACATTTGTGTCACCATGATAGCAGTCCCTTTCTGAAGCCTGCAAATTACCAGACCTTACACACCAGACTTTGTAAAATCACTTTAATACAAGGAAATTCTAAAGAATAAAGCTGATTTTGTAACAAATGTCAATTAGAATTCAACAACAAAACTATATAAGCAATGATGCAATAATTTAACAGCTATCACATTCAAATTTAACACCATAAATTTGGACTTTAACTCTGTTAGGACTTTATATATTAAAAAGATAATTTAAGAAAAAATTGTAATTTTGAATCAGATGTAATCACATTTAAAAGTTGTAAAATTGAATGATTGGGAATAACAATGTATAAAAAGTTTTAAAAGTGATAGTGAACAATAAATTAACTAGAGTGTCTAACAACAACATATGCTAAACAGAACACCTCAAAATGCAAGACAATCTGCTTTGTCAATAGCAAATCAATCGGAGTGCTTGTTCTATTAAAGAATAATGAAACCAATCTTAGAAGTTTTAATCCCTTCAAATTAGTTAAAATTAAAGAAAATTTTCCCACACCCATGAGACATGTAAAAAGTAAAGTATTTGGGTTTTATGTGGGGAGTATGACTTTCCCTCCCCACAGTTCTAAACAAAGGTGGTTTTTGAGAAATATATATATGAATTTTAGCACTTTTTCACCTTTTTTCCTTTAGAGACTTTAAAGAACTACATGTTTTTGGAGTTATACTAAAGTTTTTATAATATTTGTAAATATATTTTACAAATAGATAGGTAAAGTTGCACTAATTAATTGTGCCACATGTCATTGAAGCTGGCTTTAAACTTTCGAGAATTTTGTAGATAAGTAGAATTTGATGTAGCCAAACAAGGTAGGAAGCCATAGTGGGGTGATAAATAACATTACAATTGGAGCCAATTGTCAGCCTTGTATAATGTACAGTAGAGTCCCACCTGTTCCGAACATTTATTGTTATCCTAATAAGTTCAATAGAGACATACATAAGCTTTATGAAAATGCCTGAAACCAAATTGGAATGAAAGCGGGTTTTGTTTCCTTCACGTTTTCCATCCGTTTTGCGGGAAGGAAGCTACGGCAACAAGCATCCGCCGGTGAAACGGATACCGGATCCATCAGAAAGAAGGAAGGATTAGATACAATAGCTAGGCACTAGTAGTGTTGTTGTCACCTGTCAGTTGCCTTCATCCGTTTTTCTTCTCCGTTTTCGTTATCTCGAAGGAATTTTATTTTGTTCTCCGATCTTTTTTCAAGATGATGCGGTTCTAACGGGCAGACTGCTTGATGATAAAACGGACAGTTCAAACAATCTGTCCCTTCCCTTCCGTTTTTAGAAGAAAATGGAATCGTAAAGCAACAGAAGGAAAAAACGGATAGTGTAAAGTCAAGATCATTTGCCACGCCTACGTGTGATACGATATGAGTTTTTGAGCATTCACTTTCCTCCGATCCGATCAACGCTTTATAGAACTGATACTAGCAGATGTCCCTGCACTTCTAAACCAAACAGTATTCGGTCCCAATTAGTTCGGAATAGCGGGACTCTATTGTATTATACAGTATGCATTAATAATGGTGACAGTTTTATTACGTTTAACAATATTTACCTTTTTAGCTATACTATGAGGTGCAGAGTAGAAAAAGCCATGTGGTTGGAACTTTTCAGCTACTTCATAAAAAATTGTCTGAAATTAACATAACTATAAGCTTTTATTGTATTAATGTACAACAATAACTGGAAAATGAAATCCAAAACATTAAGGTAACAAATTCAAAGATGAATGGTTTTCAAATATTTAAAAATACTGTTCCAATTCATATTCTCTTAAATCTATACCTGGCAGGGCCGTAGATAGGATTTTTGTTTGGGGTGGGCTGATTCTGATTGATAGTAAACCACACCGGGGGGGTTTGGGGAGTATGGGGGGGTCCAAAAGAAATTTTTTTGAAATTTTAGGTATATAAAGTCGACTTTTTACCACACACTCTCATGAAAGAATCATTCATATTTTTAAGCTGTGTTACTAGCATTAAGTAATTGAGTTCACAAAATTATAATACAATATCTTATCTTATTAAACGAGCAATTCTTGTATATGTGTTGTAAACTTATTTCGGGGATCTCGCTAACGGCTCTAACGATTTTGATGAAAATTTTCATATAGGGGTTTTTTGACGTCAGGAATCGAATGCGCTAGGTCTTATGTCTGCAAAAATGCGCATAAAATCGGAAAAATGCGCATACAATTGAAACTCTGAACTTCTTTTATATACCAACTTTGAAATCACTAAGTATAGGCGAATAGATACATTATAGATACAATAAAGATGTTTTACAAACAGATGTTAATCTGTTAATTTTAGCTCCAGATTTATATACTATTTAATAAATATAAATCATTAACAATGTATCAGGTGGTATAACTTTCAACTTATTGCTTTATTCAAACACCACTAACCAAACGTAACTAAAACATTATTTTTGTACTGTTATTAACCGTTCTGAAAACCTTTTCACCAGTTTCTGCATCCTTTGCATTTCTATAAAGATAATATAAATTATCTAATGATTATAATAAAATTATTATTTGTTATTTCTAAAATACATAAACAATATCAAATATGGCCTATTCGTTGAATAGGTTACATAACCTACATGTACCTATAGAGGTTTTTGGACGTCAGGATTCGAATGAGCTAGGTTTTATATCTGCAAAAAAATTCTAATAAAATGTTAGAACTAATTCACTCAAGTTTTTTTAATTTAAATAAACAGTTCATATGTACGTAAGATCGAAAAATATTCATATGTATTCAGTATGCGATTTGTATTTACATACATTTTCCTAAAAAAAAAGATTCAAAAAAATATATACAGAGCGATGCTCGGTCGCCCAGGTATTATACTGTTCTAGAACAAAACTTCTGGTGATAAATAAAATTCTGGTGGTAGAGTAATTACAATAACTGTATTCTACTAATTCATTAAGTGAATTGCATAGTAGGCTACATGTCAAAAATAAAAACAGTAAACTTAAAGTAATAGCCTTCTTTTCTTCTTGCCAGCCATTTTGTCTGGTTCAACAGTAATGTCCCAAATGGGTGGATAACATGGCTAGGACACTGAGTCTTTCCTCAATCATTACACTACGAGGCAATGTTTTTACTACTCTGCGTATTGCCATTCTCTCTATATCAGTCTAATAAGCTCTTACTAACAATATGATAACATAGCAGATTTATTATTGTAGGTTTGAAGACGTTACACTTTTGTAAATACCGTCATATTACAAAATTACACTACAGTGTAAGTTATTTGTAATGTATATCTATATCGATGCAATTTTATAATCCTAATTTTAAAAAATTGTTGTATCAGGAAATTTCGGGGTGGGCTGCAGCCCGGTAAGCCCACCCCTGGCTACGTGCCTGATATCTGGTACATATAAGCCATTCAACCGGAAGGGTTGTTTTTACTATTTGAGCATATTATCATTTAAAAATCTATAGAATGTATTACATTCAAGTAAAGTAAACACTATTATATATTTTCATGTTCAGGGAACATTGCCATGTAGACAAAATATTTTTGAAAACTTTCTCCATTTTGTTTTTGAGTTCCAAACGGGAAAATAATTGTTTTGTAAATAAGAGTTCCATTAGGGCTTGTGGAAAAACACAAAAAATGTTGTTGATAAATCCAAAATGTTGCAAAAAAAGGTTGTTTACATGAAACTATAAAACAGTTTTATCTTTTTAAAAAACAAGCTTTCTATCGGAAAATTATAAGAGTGAGCAACTACCAAATAATGACTTGTACATATTCAAAAATGTATAGAAAATTTAAAATAAGTTTTTGTAAACTTTATAATATTATAGCTAGGCAAAAATTTCCTATAATTCAAAATAATTACAATAAATAAAACACAACACCAAACCAAAATAAATACAACACAATAAATAAACAAACATTGTAACTGGACAATCAAAACTAAGCTATGATGCTATTACATAGAATTGAAACTGTGCGTGATTGTTATTAAGTCATAGAGTAATGAACTATATACCAAATTATTTGTTAGAATATAAGCTAATTAATATACATGTATGTAATAAGCTGATATATAATATGACAAATTTATCCATTTAAATATGATTTAACCTTCAGTATAATTCATCGTGCCTTATATGTTAAGCTATATTATTATATGAAATGGCGTGAATACGCATTCAATAAAGCAAAAAAAGTCACAGAGATTTCAAATAAAATTTTAGTTGTATGTATCCTTTGTATTTTATTGGTTTGTTTTTAGGTCATATATTTTATGTTAGAAGTATATACGTTTTTCATTCAGTATTAGGTTATTTAGTCATAATCAGTTAGTATTGTGTTAAAGTGTTGTAAATA
This sequence comes from Philaenus spumarius, assembly GCA_018207615.1. NCBI lineage: Eukaryota > Metazoa > Arthropoda > Insecta > Hemiptera > Aphrophoridae > Philaenus > Philaenus spumarius. The sequence continues at coordinate 76,961 of JAGFPH010001904.1, forward strand.
CAAATATATAATTGTGTTCTATATAATTGTTTGAGTGTCACAGGAGTAAATGACAAAACTAATGATCTAGGCGAGCAGTAGTTTTTCTCTGTTTAACGTTATTTAGTAATGATGGGTGTTGAATTTTGTTGGTATTAGTCGGACATTTGCCAAAGTTTATTTATCTATTAAAAACAATTCATGATGTTTCGGGAATGTAAATAAATTCTCCAAATATGAATCCGTTTATCAATCCTGTTCTGTTTGCTATTGTTAGTGTGATTTTCTAGGATTATGGTAGGGCATCTTCATCATGAAACCCCTATGTATGAAATGTGGCCTTCTTATGGAAACTTCAGATCCTGATTTATGAGTGCACAAGGCTCAGATGGGTGAGGCATGAACAAATTTCCACTCTATATATTATAATTGCCATGCCTAAACTACCTTATCTAACTACCTTGGGTAACAAATAATAACAATCTGTATATACTTTCAACTCTTTCCTTACCCAAAGTGGTCCTTCATAAGGTCCAACGTAAACAAAGAACAATGGATTTGAAGACTTCAATGTCTCCATACTTTCAGGTTTTGTGATAGCCTGAACTGGAGGCCCACTAACTCGCATAGCAAAGTTAATAATTTCTTCTTTTGTTCGATCTCCACGGAACACATATTGAGCAACATCGCCTTTTAAGCTGCAACGCAACACCATTTGTAGTTTTATTCATTTATACAGTACTACAAAACAACACTTATTTATAGGTTATTCGTTAAACTTTAGGAAGCTTCACTTACAAATCTTAATTATCAAAATTACAAATATATCACAGTAATAAACTTACATTATTTGATACATATCTTATCTAGATTATATATGGTAAAATAATTAAAGACAGAATTAGTAGTAAAAGAAATCTGGATTCTTTAATCAACAAGTAAAAGAATTATTTTCAACATTAATTAAGATCGTTTTGACATAAAATACCAATTATAAGTTTATTTATACTTCAATAAATATTGTTTGTTACTGTTGAT
>JAGFPH010001904.1:77987-90974 GCA_018207615.1 Philaenus spumarius
TGTCGGTTTTTCTTCAGAGTTTATGGTTTTCATGTAAATTGAATTTTCCTGACGGTTTCTGCTTTAAACTTGTTATTCGTTAGGCGAAAGTCTTGACTTTCAAATGTAGATATTTAGTGAATAATTTAATATTAGGTTAAGGTAGGTAGTAATTTTCTTGGATCGATATAATAATTTTGCGTGATTTTGATATGGGAAGTGTATGTCGAAAATATCAGGAAGTAATTTTAATTGGTTTATTTCAGTTTCGAAAACCGGGTTCATTAACAATTTGCATCTTTTCTGGAAGTTCGCATATTCTCCGCTACGTGTCGTTAGGCTACACAAATCTAATAACTGACATTCTGAGATCGTACTTTCTCCCTCTGGTTATTTTTAATAGAACTCTTGATATTCATACAGTTAAATTTTATTATATATTTTGAATTGTTATAACAGTTAAAACTGAAAGCAGGTTATACATAGTATAAGTATTATGACTCGTGTCTATTAAATTGTAATTCAAACAACAATACAAAAATCCACTTTGAGATAATTTTACAAAATACTGGAATTTAATTTAAACAAGTAGTACTCCAACATGATCAACTTCCCAGTATGATAAAATAATATTATTGGCAATAATAATATTCAGGATTTATAACTATGACAATTATAGTTTGAAATGGGTGTAGCCTTTTGTAAAATATTTTACAATTTGAAATAATGTAGCCATACATCAAAAAAGAAGTGATTGTTACATGAACAATTATGACTGTCATATTATAGGCTGAAATAACTCAAAATGAAGTTGAATATAGTTTTCTAAAAGAAAACTATTCGAGGAAGATTGGAATGAACTGTTTACTACACAAGGAAACCGTACTAGTATGGATATGAAGTATAACACTTTTTCAAATATTATTTTAAGATATTTGAATATGGCTTTTCCTAGAATGCCTATGGCCACTACAAATTATAAAAGAAAAGTTAAACATAATGGTTGGGTAACTCCAGGTATTATGGTATAGATCTAGTATTAAAAAGAGAGACCTACATTATAAAGCCAGATCCTCAAGTGATCAAACATTTCTTTATTATGTAAAAAGTTATAACAAAATATTTTAAAAAATTGATTTGCTGCAAAAATGATGCATGGTAAAAATATTATTATATCTAGCGCCTCTAATAAGACTAAAGCAGCTTGGAATTTGGTTAAAATTGAAACTGGCAATTGTAAAGACAAAGAAACTAGTTGTATCAAGCTAAGTGTCTGAGGTATACCCCTAACCTATAAATCACACAAAAAAAATTCAAATATTTTCAATGAATTTGTCTGTCATACTGTAGATTGCCTTGGTGTGTCTGCTGATTACAAAGCAGCATTAAATTTCATTCATAAGAAACCAAGACCAATTGATAGTATAGAAACGGTGGAACCAACATCAGTTGGTGAAGTGTGTAGAATAATCAGGGGACTAAGTTATTCAAGAGCTAATGGCTGGGATGAGTTTCCACAGTTTTTATTGAGACTGTGTGCTAAGTTAATTGCAGAGCCTCAGGTATATTTAATTAATATGACTTTACAAATGGGTAATTTTCCTTCAAACTTGAAATATATAGTAATCTAGTAATCTGGTTCCAGTGTATAAGAGTGGAGATTATTTTATAATAAATGTTTATCTTCTATAAACGTTTATCTTGGGGTCAGGCACTCGGCTTGGATGAACAAACTGTTTTTTTTTTTATATACGCATTCATGAATTTAATATTTGATTCTAACAGTTCAAAAATTGGTGTCTAAAGATTTTGAATTTTAAGCTTAATTTGAGTTTCCAATAATTTTAAATAGGTTCACTTCGTTTAATAATGTTAGTAACAGATTATACCAATTTCTATTGTCGAAAACCACTGAATTTACCACTGTACTGTTAATTCTAAAACACTTTTTAACAGAGCCTCGCTTTTGCAAACGTATGGATGCGTTCTTCTCTAGACAGAAAAAAACTCCGCGTCTCTCTCTTCAAAACCTTGCCGCTTCCTTCTAGTTCGATTTCTCCTCCCCCATCATGAGAAACTCGTTTTTGATTGGTTATCGGCATCCATGTGACTGTTTGACTGTAATGGCCGCTCCAATTTGTGAATGGATTTAGCTCATTTATACATTTGAATGCATAAGTTAGGTCTCACTACTATTTGCAATATTTGTAAATTTGCATATTTATTATAAATAATTATTCGTTAGAAAATTACAAGATTTTAGAAAATTAAAATATTTATGTAATGTTTTAGAGTTTTAAGTCTCTGAATGAACTATATTTTAAATTTAATTACATGTAAATTCTTAACTTTGGAGTCTATTTTAGGCACAAAAATTGAAAACACATGATTTATCCCAATTTTTAATTAATATAATAATATTAGAAACATTTTATTTACAAAATACTCACAACATTATGGTGGGGAATCCTGACACTGCAAACTCGGTTGCCATGCTAGTAAACCTGGTGCAGTCGATTCGTCCTACTCTAATGTTGGTGTTATATAAGGTCTGTGCTACATGTCCCCATACAGGCTCTAACCTCTTGCAATGTCCACACCATGGCGCATAGAACTATTCAATCAAAACATAATTGTAATTTCTTTTGTTATGAAAAAATATATAATCATTTTTTAAATTATTAAACTATACTAGGCTACAATAAACTGTAACATTAACCTACCCAGTGCTATAAAATAGCTATTGGCCAAACAGAGCTACAGGATTTCTTGGGGACTTACTTGAACAATACCCTAGGTATACGTAATCATTTCGGAATTGAAAAGGACTTCTTACTCTGATCTCATTTTAATATTTAGGTGATAGATAACACTAAAATACTTCTCCTAAAGTTTTTTCTTTACTTTTTGATGGTGTTGAACAATAAATAAATATTTTTAATTTAGTTAAAATACTATATTTTAAGAAACTCGGGATGCAGCTGTTTTATACCCGAGTTCAGCCATTCTGGTTAATCGCCTTAAAATAGTTGCTAAATAAAATTACAGAACACATATCTCACAAAAATAGGTCACAAAAAATTGTCGAATGTGTTTCAACAATAAAGTCATCATCCTCAGTGACATTTGAGCTACGATTAAATTATAACTCTTAATAGAATACAGACCCAGTCCTAAACTCATGTATTATTAATGAGATTGTTATTTAATTAGAGATTTTCAATTGATCTTGCAGAGCTGCTAGGCTTATGGGTTAAACTTGTAGAAATCAAAATGTTCTATACAATAGGCTAACTAATATAAATATGTATTATTTTATGTCATTATTTTAGTATTATTGCAAATACTCTGAGGAAATATGAACAACCTCACTTTTATGTATATAGCACGTTACAGATGTATAATAGGCCTACTCTGAGGAAATATGAACAACCTCACTTTTATATATATAGCACGTTACAGATGTATAATAGGCCTAGGTTATAAATTTATAATATTTTTCATCCATTTTTGATTGTTTTTTAACCAAAATGTATTAATTTATTTTACAAAAAAATGTGAAAAATGTTCAAGTTTTAAAAACCAGCACTGACGGTGGTAGGAATTGTATGGGTCAGAGAAATTACTGGAAAATGTTTATTCCTGTTTCAGATGCTGTTCATCAATTGGTTAGGCCCTACTTCAAAACCAAGAAAACTTGTTATAATTACTCCTAGATGGTGCTGATGTATTCTTTTCACTTTTACATGTAATACTTTGTAGAGCAAGGTTAACTTTACAGGAGAAAGTGAAGTAACTAAAGAGGTGTTAATTTGTCACAATTATCGAGGGCAAGTTCAAGGCCCCAGGTTCGAGTGACGGTTATTGGAGAGCAGGTAGTTTTAATAGCTGATGTAAGAGGTTAGGAAGTAAAGAAAATGGTAATTGGCTTGCTTCTAAGCTGACAGGATATGACCAGTTACCTGGTTTCTCAGATTGGGATGTTGGCAGCAAAAAATACAATTGAATCATTAGTATAAAAACCAATGAAAAATAAATAACCATGATAATTGTATTATGGTTTATATGAGGAAAACTAAACTGTGTTACATGTATCACTACAAATAGTAAATTGATTGGAATAATACTTCAATAAAATCTCAAAATTGTCTGACTCCCTTTTGAAGTTTAGTGAAAGTATTTTCAAAGTCTAAGCCTATTTACTTTCTGCTAAAAAAACAACACAGTTAAGTTTTATTTCAACCAGTCTGTTTTCCTATTGCAAAATGTACACTTACTTTAAGAATGTAAAACCTACAAAAATTTAATATAACTTCAATATGCTATGTGAAGGTTAGCAAATATACGTACCATTATTAACCATTGGCCATCTTTCCTCACATCCAAAAATCTAAAAAATAAACACATATAGAATTAGTTGTAGTAATTAAATATTTTAAATACATTTAATCAAAACTAATTAATATAAATTTGTACACACACTCCCACCACTATTCATGCAAGATAAATTCATTAAAAGTGTAAAGGCACTAAGTACAACCACTTTCTGAATTTAACTGATTTGATCGTGGAAGGGTAGTCCTTGAGAGGGGTGGTATGCAATAATTCACAAAGAAGAATAAAATATTTTAGCCCAGTCAACGAATGATTCTAGAAGGAAAGTCAATAAGCGGAAAGACCAACTATGGTACATTGTTTGGGGTACCTAGTATTATAACATACTAAAAGTCCTTGACCCTAGGGGTGACGGAAGAGGGGGAGGGGGGTTAAAGGTACCATTTTTTGATTGTTTGACTATATCTCAATAGGGGTTGGTCCTACAAAAAATATATACGCATACAAAATTAAAGCTGACAAAATTCTCTACATTTTTCATACCGGTACCTATAGTATTTTTGCTATCTGTAACCGTTAATGAGATATACTCTCTCGAAAATCGGTAATTTTCGAAAAAACGTTTCTTCGCATTGGAATACTTTATTATTTGTTCCCCATGCGGTCTACCCTCGTGAGCTCTCTCCAGTTCTTATCTCACTGTAGTTGAGTTATATAAGCGTTCGTAGAAAGTCAAATTATTGTGTATTTCGCCTCAGTATATTATTTTATTTTATTATTATTATTATTATGTCGCTATGTCAACGGAAAAATGTTTTGTTCCTCGCTTTAGTTGAGTTAGTTTATATAATGTCATACGTCCATAGGAAGTCGAATTATTGTGTTTTTCGAATTTATATTTTATCATTATTACTAAATCCGGTATATTTTATTAGTATTATATGCGGTATATTTATTTTTTATTATATCCGTTATATTGTATTGGTATTATATGCGGTATATTTTATTTTTATTATTTTATAATATACTATTTATAATTAGAAATGCCACACGTTGCGGTGTCAATTTTTTATAATATACTATTATAAATTGTATAGGTATTTCTTTTGAAATTTAAATGCCCACACGTTGTGGAGCCAATTTTTATAATATGCTATTACTATAGGGCCTACACTCTTTTCCTTTTTATGAAGTCCCACTAGTTGGAAGTCAATTTTATAATTAACTATGAACTTGATTTTTGTTCTGTGAGAAGTCTCACGTTGGTAAAGCCAATTTTATAATATTACTTACTCTATTGTAATAGCCTATAGGTAATACAATTGAAACCTACTAAGTTCAGCCTCAATTATATTATCTTTGAAATAAGTACAAGTTTAATTTAACAAAATTTTGGTTTAATATAATTAAATCATTCATCTATTAATACATAAGGTTTATAATTTTGGTTTGATATAAGACATAAAGAAAGAATTGGATTTGTTTTATTTATAATGAGGAACATCTATTTCAAAGAATGTTTATTTCCGGTTTAGCTCAGTTCAGTATAACAATTTAAAAATTCATAAAATAAAGTTTGTTTTATCACAATAATAAATCATTTAGTTAAATTTAATTTTAATTCAAAATTAATCTCGGGATAGGGGCACTCGTGCTGCTGTAATTATCCCAATCAAACGTATACGCATTTATAAGTTCAAACATGAAGTTAACAATTAAGAGATGGCGTCATAAGGAATTGGATTAGAAAAAGGTAAAGTTTTTATTTTAAGTAATTTCCTTTAGGTATTGATCTTAATCACTGTTCTTTTAATACTTATCAGTTTTGGTTGTACACATTGGTAAATATTGAGTTATCGCACTTTTTGACTACACTTTTACAAAATAATTAACGGCGTCACTTCTTCATTCCATTAGTTACGTCCACCCACGCTTAGTTCTCAATTTACACTGATTTTTGGCTTCTCTTTCAAACGATGTAGCTTGGTTCCTTTACTTCCGCCTATCTCGGAATCCGGAAATCTGTACTCATTCATTTAATTCGATGATTGCGTTCACGTGATGTTACGTCACACATTCCTTTCTGCCGTTGCCATGGATACGCGTTCTGACGTCAATGCTGTTTTCCTAATATGGCGTCTTTTTTCACTTGAAAATAGTTTTCGATGGATTTTATACCTAAAGTATTTCCTTGTTGATTAAAACAATTGTGGAATTAATTTGTTCTTGCGTTTAAAGCATAAAATTTATTTACTTGTAATAATTTTAATTCGCCTGATCAAATAATTACTTCCTTTTGCATTTTAGTGTACGTTGTACTACTTGTGTCATATGTTCAACTAATTATTGTGAATATTTTAAGAATAATAATAATCTACGGTATATAATTAACTATTAATTATTTCATAAATATTTTCTTAAATTTAGAATACGTTATATACATTGGATTATCGTGTTTTTGTTTATAATTTAAATTACATGGTACATTATTGGTCTTTTACTTGACTCGTGTTTACAATGGTTTAGTTGCCTACAAAATATGGCTGACATAACTTAACTAAATACGTTTTTTAACCGTCTTGAGTTTTTACATAGTGTCTTTGACAAATTTTACATAACTAATAAATATAGTGTTTCTAATTTAGTATTTGACTTTCATTTCTTCATGGGGATTGGTACTGGTGTTTGTTTATATATTGACATAGGGTTCTCTAGGCTATAATACTAGACTGTTAGAAATGAATGTTTTTGTATTACTGAGATTTGAGACATTACAATATTCGGTATATTTTTTTATTATTATTATATCGCAATGTCGATGCAAAAGTATTTTGTTTGTGACAAGAACTTGTACGAAAGTGGTGGGAAAGTGTCCTGTATGAGTTCAAAAGTAACAGCTTCACTGATAAGTACCACTTTACAAAGAAATGACGGAAAAATCTCCAACTTTGTAGGTTTGACACCCTCAAAGTTCATTCCATATGCAGAAAACATTATACATGAGCCGAAAGAATTGCAGCTTATGTGATGAATCAGGCCCCTGTTTTGAAACAGCCATTGATAAGTTAACGGATTCACAAGTCGTTGTCATTGGAGAGGATACAGACCTCATAGTCCTTCTGATTGTGCTAATCCCCAAAGACCAATACATCATAATTATGATACTGGGCCGAGGAAAGGTGCCAACCAGTCTGTATTTCCCCCGCTGAGTTACAGGATCTCAAGGCATTATGCTCATCCATGCTTTCACAGGATGTGATACTATAACAGCAGCCACCCTCAAGGGCTAATTGCATTTGCCAAACTGTTCAGTAGCATATCCTGCTGAAGTCTTTAACAATCTTTCAGCCACTCATAAGCAGATTCCAGAGCAGGGCAATAATTGTTTCCTACGGTGGTACGGTGCCCCGAAGAAAGAAAAATCACTCAACAAATATTGCTACGACACATTCGTCAAGTCTGTGGCGAATGTGCAGCCTGATATCTCATCCCTCCCACCATCCGAGGGATCAGCCAAACATCATAGTCATCGGTGCTACTTTCAGATACAACGGTGACAACACTAGCTAACGCCCAGAGGAATGGGGGTGGGAGCAGAACGCGATGGACTGACTGCTTAACTACCTCATCCCTATCAAGGTATAATAGCCACAGATGACATTTTTACCTAATATTCTGCAAGTGCAATGTGCAGCGTACAGTGCTGCAGTCGCCGGAAGGCCTCAATGGTTTTTTCTACACTATATATATATATATATATATTATAAAGAATTATTGATAGAAATGACACACGTTGCGGCGTCAAAATTATAAAGAAATATTTATTATTATTTCCTTTTTTTAAATTATGTTGTAGGTGCCAAATTTAGAATGATGAAAATTTCCTTTGAAACTGAAAAACTGCCACAGCTAATATTATAAATAATTAACAAATTTGATTTTATACAACTCAATATTTAATCATGAATTTACTATACAAGTATTAGGTATTTACATATAAGTTATTTCAAATCAGATAAAATTATTCTCTTTCTCGAGTTTAAGAGTCCCTGGCTTTCTTAATAGGCAATCACTTAAATGTATACTTTAATTTATATTACAAATGAGATTATTTACTTTTACAAACTATGGAATTACAACGTACAAAAAAAATGTCCAAATGGCTTATTATGAAATGGCAAGATATTACCTTAAAGTTGGTGCTTATTATTAAAAGATTTTACCACTGTTCCTATGTTTTATTTATGAAAATTGTTTTCCTCTTTCACTGATTATTACTACAAGTCCAACACATTTACTGATTTTCCGTTTTCTTTTATAAAATTTCTTACAAAATGATCAATACTTCCTTACTTAGTGGGTACCAGATTAAAAGGTGCTTAAAAAGCTTTATTAAAATTCCAAACATGGCACTCGACAATCGTCACGTCCATCAACATCACCGTGTTGAATATTTTGTTCACAACGGCACACCTTTTGGGTTACGTTCACATTTATTTTCCAATAATATTTTTTTTACTGTTCATAAACTGCATATCTACATATTTTAACTGTCTATTTATATATTTAATTTCGAATCACTTATTATTGTTTCTTTTTAAAATCGGGAATGTCTATTTCAATAATTCATATCATTATACTTCGTCGACGTCAAATTAACTCGATCGATTTCACCTGCGCTTTTAATGTGTCCATTATTTAGCCTTGCATAGTCAAAGTTTATTTCACATGGTTTAAATACCAAAACACCACTGCGTCTACACTTTGTCCTTGGTTATGCTACATTCTTTTAATTTTCTAACACTTGTTACTTACTTAATTTATACACAATGCTTTTATAACAATTCTTAATATTATTTTATTTACACAAAACATGATTGAATTTACATCGTTAGGACAATGAAAATGTTCTAACAATCGCTACTTTAGGCTTGTGAATTAAACTTGGTTGTATTAATTTTATTTTGGAAAAGGTAAGTTTAGCTTAAATTTAGCTTTAGTTGGTTACAATTTGTGAATTTAATTATTATTTTAAAATGCAGAAATGCTCCAACTCTTATTTACATGAATTCTTTTGAATTTCTAGGTTAGGTCTACATTAACTTTCTAGGCTATGCCTATGAATCTTACAACAGTTCATTGTTCTTTTATTATCTAAGTCAGGACTTCTTTATACCTTTGAATTATTATTATTTTACTTGCCCTCCAGTTGTACCAAAATGTTACAATATATTATATATTCAATAAAAATAAAATGTTGGTTCATCACTCTAGACCTAACCTAACTTTGTTGTGTTTTATGTTTAATTTATTTTACCTGCCTTAACGGCAACATACTCACATAATTTACGTTTTGTGCACATTTATGGCAGAGTACGTTACGAATGATATAATTTTAATCCTTCAATTTCAGTATCGGCTCAGGTATAATGTTTTCTGCATGTGGAATGAACTTTGAGGTATGTCAAACCTACAAGGTTGGAGCTTTTTCCGTCATTTCTTTGTAAAGTGGCACTTATCAGTGAATCTATTACTTTTGCACTCACACAGGACACTTTCCCACCACTTTCGTACAAGTTCTCGTCGCAAAGAAAATACGTTTGCGTCGACATTGCGATATAATAATAATAACAATAAAATATACCGCATATAATACTAATAAAATATACTGGATATAATAATAAAATATAAAGGCGAAAAACACAATAATTCGACTTCCTACGGACGTATGACATTATATAAACTAACTCAACTAAAGCGAGAAACAAAACATTTTTGCGTTGACATAGCGACATAATAGTAATAATAAAATAAAATAATATACCGAGGCAAAATACACAATAATTTGACTTTCTACAAATACTTATATAACTAACTACAGCGAGATAAGAACTGGAGAGAGCTCACGAGGGTAGACCGCATGGGGAACAAATAATAAAGTATTCCAATGCGAAGAAACGTTTTTTTCGAATAAATAGACGTTTGTGAAAAACGTGTCACATTTATTGTTATACAAATAAGTTAAATAGAGACATATTAAGAACCTAAGATTGATGAAAACGCCTGAAACCAAATCGGAATGAAAGATGGTTTTGTTTCCTTCACGTTTTCAATCATTTTATGGGAAGAAACTACCGCAACAAGCATCCGGTGAAATGGATACCGGGTCCGTCAGAAAACAGGAACGATTAGACTATCTAGGCATTATACCTTGTTCACCGAGAGTTTAAAGTGAAGCACCACCTTACTTACAATGGCTGACATTAGGGATTTGAGCCAATTAGGAAAACGAACATCAAGTGTGGGACGGGCGACTCTGCGTATGATTCACAGTAGTTCTCAGTAAACAAACTTTGTCTTATCTAGCCCACCCTAACGTTCCCTAGCCTAAGGGAGAGGCATCGTATAGAAATTGAGGAAGCTATTGCTCAAGAGGAGGAGCTTGGTGGGGAAAATAGGCTTTTAAAAAATAAGGTTCTTTTCTATAAAACTGAGCTAGAGAGGAAAAATTATATGGTTAAACTTAATGAAGCAAACTCTATGGGAGGAGGGTTGAATGACAGATGGACTGAGGTAAAACGGGGTTCGAGGTTGCAAACGGACACCCCAATAAACAAAGTAGTAATCAGCTCCAACAAATGTAATACGGTTCCGAGGTGTTTAACAAGAAATAAATTTGCGGTTCTGTCTGATGTATGGGGGGGGGGGGGGGGAGAGGTGATGGGATCTTCAAATGTCCGTAAGGAGAGAAACAAAGTAGAGCCAGCTGCTGTTAAAAAAGCACCTAATACACACAAAAAAAAACTGAATATAAATAAAATAAAAAATAAACAAATCTTAATTATCGGTGATAGTCATTGTAGAGGACATGGAGAACTTTTAAAAGGACAGTGTGGAGATAAATTTTCAGCGACTAATATCTTTAAGCCTAATGCAAAAATGGAAAATGTGATTCAAAATGTATAAAATAGAGTATCTGCTTTTTCTAAAGAAGATTATGTAATTGTATTGGGAGGGTCAAATGACTTTCTTTGTCCAGCTGTAAATGATGATAGGTCTGAGGAGATCTTGGTGGTGCCTGGAGGGCACTTGTAACACTAATGTTATGTTATCAACTGTTCCATATTGTATTAGCGAACCAAGTTTAAATGACACTATTTATAAGTATAATCTCAAGCTCCATTCAGTTGCATCAAGGTTTCATCATCTGCAACTCTTAAATTGAACTACTTTTCCTAGGGGCTGTTACACTTCTCATGGTCTTCACATGAACCATGCGGGTAAATTGGCTGTAAGCAAGGCAATCATGAATTTTGTAAGGAATGGTAGTTATAAAGTCAGGAAACAAGCTTCAAATGTTGATTTTTTAGATCTAAAGTAAGAAAAGGGAGTAGAATGCATATATATACAAGTGTAAATGAATCTCTGATGAACAATGTTGAAATGTGTCGGGAGGAAAGATGTAAGCAAGCGACTAAGTGTTTCACAGAAAATTGCAAATGATGTCAATGATTCAAATGCAAAACTTGCTCAGATGTCCTCATTTTCCGTGTCTGTCATGCATGAGGGAGAGGAATAACAGTTTGGTTGTGCGGGGGGGGGGGAGGAGGGGTTAGCTGGGTCTCGGGTAAGAGAAGACAAATATGGCATCGATATACTTGCTTATATATAATATTCGTAGTATACTTAATAAAATTGGAGAATTCAATGTATTTTTGAATCAATTTAACATAAAACCTACAGCCATATGTTTGTATAGTATTTAATGAAATTTTACTAAATACTATACATGGCTATAAATTAATCTCTTGTTTTTCTCAGAAAAACAAGTTGGGAGGTGGAATTTCTATCCTGGGAAAAATCGGTGTAAAAGCCAAACCTATTGATCCCTTAAATAATTTAAGTTTAGAATCTGTTTTTGAAATTTCAGCACTTGAACTGATTGAGAGTGATTCTTACTCGATCACACTTTTATGTATTTACAGACCTCCAAATAGTGAATTTAAGAAATTTTTTTTTTAAATTGGGTGAAATACTTATTATTTTAGTAAAGAGAAATAAGAAATCACACCTTGTTTTTACAGGTGATTTTAATGTTGACTTCTTAAGTAATAGTAAAGAAAAAGACGAACTCCTTCATCTTTTTAAATCCTATAACCGTTTTCAAAATTTTGATACCCCTACAAGAGTAGCGGCTGAATCTGCAACTTGTATTGATAATATCTTTACAAATATCACACAGTCAAATGTGAATTGTATGAACCTTGCCTGTCCGATCACAATGCACTTTCAATTCAGATAAAGACGTTCAAACACAAAGACATTACTAAAGCTATTTTTCAATGTAAAAGGTTATTTAATAAATAGAATATTAAGGATTTTAATTCTATTCTAAAAAGTAATAAATTATTTCAAATTGGTTTTCCTCGGTCTGACCTGAACAAAAATTTTGACTCCTTCATGGAAGAGTTTAGTAAATCATTTGAAGAAGCCTTCCCACCCAAATTTGTACCAGTTAGAAATATATCTATGAGACTTCCTTGGATAACACAAAGTATTAAAGTGTCGTGTGAGAGAAAACATAAGTTGTTTGAGACCCAGCGCACACTTGGCTGCCCTGCACTTACTAGTTTTTATAAAACATATTGTAAAATATTGAGGAGAGTCATTCAG
>JAGFPH010001904.1:97522-118850 GCA_018207615.1 Philaenus spumarius
TTATCTTGACCACAGTGGCGGTCAGAACTCCGCAAAGCAGATTCCATCCAGCATTGGGCGTGCTTCCACTTACAACTCTCTGCAAAGTACACGGGTTATTGAAATGGAATAAACCTTATATATTTGTAATCTACGTGATACGCTGAATCTAACAGTATAAATATGTTGTAGTATGATAAATGTTTTGGAATTTATACAATAAAAAATAATTCGATTTTTGAAATCGGGACTAGAAAAAGTAATAAAGCGTAAACTTTTTTTATTTTAAGGGTAGAAAGAAACTTCCAGCGGCAAAGTTGTAGAAAATTAGTTGATCTACATTTTTTATTTCAAACATTTTTCAGTCAGACGTTCGGTTTGTTCAAAAATGTCTTTCAAACAAACGCAACAGTATACCTACGTTTGTACACAGTCGCACCGCGTGCTTTGTATGTTCGTCATTCAAATTAAAAAAGAACTGTGACAGGCAATGTATTTATTTATTACAGAGTAGTAATTTCCCCTAATTTAAAAATACTTTCTTGATTATGAAACTTGTTGTGTAGAAAGTTTTCGAAGCGGTTGGGGACTAAATAATTCGATTTGAATTGGCTTTTCTGAGTGTGTGTTTTTTTAAGTACTGTAAGTAAGCACAACAAACATATATTTCATATTTTAAATTATACCTTATACTATACTAATATATTTATTATACAAGGTCATTTATACAGTATACAGCAACGAGGCTATGATATACAGACAAGACATTGTTAGGTAACTAGACATTGCTGAAAAGCACTAACTTAGGCCTATTCATCCGGTGGGACCGTGGGAGCAACGCGACACCTAATAATATTGGTTACGCTTATTTGCAAGCGATTTGTGGACAAACCAAACATCTGACTGAAAAATGTTTGAAATAAAATATGTATATCAACAAATTTTCTACAACTTTGCCGCTTGAAGTTTCTTTCTACCCTAAAAATAAAAAAAGTTTACGCTTTACTACTTTTTCATGTCTCGATTTAAAAAATCGAAATATTTGTTATTATATAAATTCCGAACATTTACCAAACTGGAAGATATTTGTACTGTTAGTTGCAACATATCACGCAGATTACAAATATATAAAATTTGTCCTATTTAAATAATCCTAGTACTGTGCAGAAACTTGTAATTGAAAGAGCGTCCAATGCTAAAAATTGCTTGGCTGCCGTCTAATCGATGGATTTGACACAGACTGTACTTTTCTTACAAAACGACAAAGGCTGGTGTTGGAGGGAGAAGGGCATTACTGCTTCTGCGCAAACCACGAGCCATCCTAAATGGTACTACCTATACAGTACGATTTTTTTAACCGTACCCTCGGCCACGATGTACTAACCTGGATGATAACGTTAGAAATCGCTCCGTCTACTCCACGAAAACATAGCCGAGCGGCGTGAAACAGCGAAAACCGAGCTTCAATAACACTGTCATTTAATACACTTAGAAGCGATGTAAAATTATGAAACTTTCACGGATACGCAGATAAGAACCATACGATTCGTATGATGTAAAAGAAAATCAATTACAAAACCTATTTCATATTTTAAAAATCAATATTACAACAATGTTCTTTAATAATGACATGAAATTTTCACACCGCTGGAAAGTTTTTTATTTGTTGGTCAGAGACAAAGTGTTCGCGAGAAAGTTTTAGATAAAGGTCCAAATTAAATATTTTATTTGAAACATTTTTTTGTTTGACTTACGGTTTGCTCGGTACAGCGGTATAATGTGTGAGTTTCAATTAAAACTACACCTGGCCGGGCCGTGCCGCCAGGTCGTGTTTGGCATTATTTACCTTAAGTACACCACGGTATTATTATTCGAATACTCGAACAAGAGACAAGTAGTCTATGACTCATTCAAGTAGTTTTTATTTCAATATTTTTATTCATTCATTTTTGTTTATTCGAAGTTTGTGGAACTGCCTTTACAATCCCTCCCCGCTACACCGCTAGCCCACCGTGCGCTAGCCGAGCCGAGGGCACGGTTAAAAAAATCGTACTGTACTTTTGTTAGTTTAGTCCAAGCCTAATCAAAATGGCTGAACACTAACCCTGCATTTATGTGTAGGCTATTCTATTGCTCGTAATTCCTATTATATTTGTCAGAAACTGATCTAGTTTGTGATTTTAGACTCAGTTAAGTATCTAGTTTACGAATATATAGATTAAAATTTTACTTTCCCTGGTCACCCTCATCTGTATATGCCTGTATAATTACTTCATGCAATCACATAATGTGTTTAAATTAAGTTATTACCTCATGTTAGAATAGAATAGTCATGCATGTCCAGTAGGATTTGGGGTGGATTCCTTGCATGCCAACCTAAGGTTTATAGTGCCACCTTCGTTGTCGCTCTAGCAAGTTGAAAACCTGTACTCCTTTTAAGGTTCCAGCGTTTTCCCCATCAAGTACATGTAATCTTCGTCCTCTAGTTGCTGAATTCCAAAGAGCCTTTATATTAATTAAATTACAAGTGAAAAAACATAGACCAAGACAGGGAGTTGTAAAGGTCCCGGGTTCAACTTCCGGTCTTGGTCTATGTTTTGTCACTTGTAATTTAATTAAATACCCCTTGCTGAGAAAGTGTGTAAGCGAAAAAAATAAATAAAATAGCCTTTATATGTTTGTGCTCCAGAATCTCGCAATATAAGACCATGATTCTTGCAAACTCTTGGGTCTCTTCACAGTTTCGGTTTTCGTCGTATATACACGTAATGTTTGTTTGGTATTTCCTGAAGTGATTATGCGCCTACATTTATATTGCTAATGTAATTAAACATGTGTATAGATCTTAAGAAAACGTCTCAATAAGTCTTGATTGTTTCACCGCCCTTAATAAATCAAATTTCCCCACCCCGTAAAACAAAACTGATCTTTTTCTCCTGCACCAATGAAACCACCAGTTTCGGAACTAAGCAGACATATATGTTATTTATCATAGACCATGCGATGGTGTACACCAACTACAATCGTACAGCGTTAAATATTATGTGTTGTGTAATTTGTTTTTAAGTGTGTATGACGACCTCAAAAGTGAAAAATACTTAAAGATGAGATTATGGTCTCAAAACGCATCGTTCTAAATAGGATAACACAACGGTCATAAGACTTGTATTTTAATAATAGGTGAAATACTTGTAGTAATTTCCTGTATCTTATTGCAGTATGTTATTCTTGAATACTAGTGTGTATTAAAAAACTAGAGAAAATGAATATATGTGAATATTTTACAAACCTTGACTCAGACAAGTAGATTAAATAATTTATAAATATCATTATTGTTCAATAAAAAACATTCAGTGAATAACAAAACCAGTAGTCTGAATAGGAAATACCAATGTGATTAAATAAGTAAAGTAAGGAGTACATAAATTTGTTTATTGCCTACCTGTCACTTAATTCCAAAACTCTTGACCCACTGATAAGCTCTAGTAGTCCTGCAACAAATACATTCTTAGATTAGTTACTAAATACAGAATTCTAAAACTCTTTCCAAATAAGTTCTTTCTTATAGCTGACCTAACTTGAAAAATGCCAAAGGATGTAATGTGGCCTAAATTTTAACACCATTCTAAAAATATTCATTTTGAAATAGGCCTACTTTTAACAGCCAGAACAGAATTATTTAGCAAATATGACTTAGCCCTTTCTAAAAACACCCATCACGTTCCCATACACAAAATGAAATTCATTTTTTAAACACTTGTACTGAACATAATAATTGCTCAAATATTAACCAAACTTGGTAGGCCTACTACAGGTGGTTGTATGTATTATATGTAATTTTAGAAAATTAGCTTTTAATATGCATCAAAAGTCTAATACCTCGTGGAATAAAATTAAAATACTGTTTTTAAAGACTTATACTTAACAAAGAAATAGCTCAATATTAACCAACTCGGGAAACATATTAATACGTCCCAAAAAAACAACCCTGATGTAAAAATTTGCCCGCAAGAAAACCTCTACAGACGAAAAAAGAATTAATTGATATGAATGAAATCCCGCCAAAGGAGCATGTTCATCAGTGCTTCGCGCCTCGGTCATAGAAACCTGTGTAAAATAGTTAATTTCTTTCATCACCGATTTAATTGAAGGAGAGCTCCAAAATTCTTTCAACGTTGTTTGGGGAGAGCTTGAAATTTGTTTCAACGCTGTTTGGCGTAGAGCTTGATATTTCTTTTAACGCTGTTTGGCGGGGAGCTATTATAACGGAAGTAGGGGACGAGCGGGCAAGATTACTTGGCTTCAAATTGTGATCCCATTGATCCACACAATGAATTGAATGGTCATTTTGTAAAATGTATGTAAATCAACTTTGCAAATATATATCGTTTGCTGAGATAGCATTGATTTGATTCTTTAACCTCAAAACATTAGTTAATTCAATAAATAAAATAAAAAAAATTAATAAATAAAGACCGATTATACAAAGCTAAAATGAATCACTTAAGCCTAGGATGCTACATCAATTTTAAGGTCTGTTTTAGATTTACCGATTTGAAACAGTAATATTTAGGTATTATTTACTTACTTAGTATTTATTTAGGTACTTTTTTTAAATTTTGGATATTTTTTTACAAATAATCATTTACAACTGATTAAAGTAACCAATATCCAGGTTTTTATTTAATTAATTCTTGTTTATGTATCAAAGTTTAATATTCTATCTACAAAATGTTGTAAGTGTTATATATCTTAGATTTCATTCCTGTAGCTTTGTTAGTATAATCTCTGAAGCCAAGTAATATGGTCTCCTCGTCCCCTACTTCCGTTATAATAGCTCCGCGAAAAACAGCGTTGAAAGAAATATCAAGCTCTACGCCAAACAGCGTTGAAACAAATTTCAAGCTCTCCCCAAACAATGTTGAAAGAGTTTTGAAGTTCTCCGTCAATTAAATCAGCGATGAAAGAAATTCACTATTTCACACAGGTTTCTATGTGCACGTCAAGACCGAGGCACGAAGCACTGAACATGCTCCTTTGGCGGGATTTCATTCATATCAATTCTTTTTTCGGCTGTAGAGGTTTTCTTGCGGGCAAATTTTTACAACAGGGTTGTTTTTTGGGACATATCACATCTTTTTGCATGAAGAAGAAAGAGGAAAACTCCATAAATACGAGATATTGGAATAAAATTGATTTCAATAACGAAATATTTTATTATTTAAAGAAATAATTTTTAATATTTGCTACTTGAAGTGAAATATAATTAATAAATCCTGAAGTTTTGTTGATGAATCTTTTATAAAAATATTTTTTACATTTTGTTTATTATTTGCTGTAAATAGCTAAAACAGTTTTTGCTGTTTATTATTTCTAATATCTGATGCGTTAAAATTTGTGTTATATAAAAATGGAGGCACAATTAAAGTGTCATACGTCTTATCTCAGCCATTTACTACACTTATCGCATGGTAGAACATTGATGTCAACCAGAAAGTAAATAACTATTTGTAATGCTAGTTTTTCAGTTGGAAAACCACTTCATTTTAAGGAGGTTATTTGTTTTTTTTTAAGTAGTAACCCCATCGTAACATGGTTTATTTTTCTGTCCATCTCATATATTTTTCTTAAAAACAACAGACTTCATCTAGGGTTACCTAACTATGGCGACAGAGATTTTTAACTCGGTAAAAGTGTACAACTACAAGGATTATACAACTGTAAGCCTATTTGTTCAAATGTTTTGTTTACCATTATTATATAAATAAAGAAAGATAAAAATATTATCTTTTAATGGCTTTTTATTTCATATTGATAGATTAAATGATTTAAAAGTTATTAATAATATAATGGAAAAATTAATAATGAAATATGTTTATATATATATGTTATTCGAAGATGTACAAATGTTTCCGAAGTTAAACGAATAGGTAACCATTCTGTAATCATTCTACTGAAAACCCGTACTTGTTCTGTTGCGTAAACAGTGTTCTTGGTCGCCGTCTCGTTCTCGATTTTCTTGGCAGGCGGGACGCTCCCGCATCCCTAGATATAAGCAATAAAAATATTATGATTTAAAGGTAATATCTGTAGTGTTTTATTTGTTGTATGAAAGTGCCCCACTCCTGTATGAAACTACCCCAAAATGCAGAGCTTCACGGTTCACGGTTTAATTAATTTAAAATAATAGTTTTTCTCTTCTTTAAACAATATAGCAATAGTCTATAGCCAACTAAATACTGAATGAAATTCTAAATTTCCTTTATAAATAAAAATTATAAAAAATATTTTGAGTGTGCATGTTGATTTTGTATGAAAGTGTCCCACTCTCCCTACTCCCTCATTTGCAGTGATCGCATATGTCACATACATAAAAAACATATTAAAAAATATAGGAGGTAAATGAAATTTCTTCAAATGTATTTTTGCGTACATTATACAAGAAAATAATGTAACCACCTATCATAAGTTGAACACTGACACCAAGGTGTTTCTTTTAAATCAGCTTTGCCGCAAAACTATATAACGACCGCAAACATTTTCAAAATACATAACTGGAGTTTGCGCACAAACAAATGAGAATCGAAGCAAGAAATCGATTGGTTTTCTATTATTTGATTAGTAAAATAGAAGACAAATACGCCACAATTATGTTAAGATATAATTATATTATATTATATCTATCTATATATATATATATAGATGGCATGTCGTTGCTAAGCAACCAGTTGGTTTAGTTCGTTGTTTTAGTTTAGAGAAGAATAATTTATTATAAGAGGTTAACCTAGTTGATTCATTGCTTGTTAATTAAATAAAAGGTTAATTGTTTAAATATAAAAACAATTTATTATTTACTCTTTTTTATAAACTTACTAGTGGACCCGGCAATGCTTCGCTATTGCTTAATTTGAAACTTTGAAAGCCTGTAATTCGTATCCCTGAGAGCCGATGTAAATTATAATGGGATTCTGCTCATTGCTTGATTTACCTAACCTAAAATTATATTCAGTTTTTGATCCAAATCAGTTGTTGATCAAAATCAGCTGTTGATCAAAATCAGCTGTTTTAAGCTTTTCATACGAACAGCTGTTTTTTGTGCCCCTGATAAAATCAAAAGAAATCTTTCTTCTTCTTCTTCCTTAAGATTGACCTTCCATAAGATTAACATTGAAACTTTGAGGGCCACTGGGGCGTAGCCCTAATGTCCTAGGACTTCGGTAAATGGCCTAAAACCTTCGCAGGGTTAACCTGTGTTACTATGCAAAATTTCAAAGCAATCGGATGGACGGTTTGGTAACGCATAAAGGACAAACATACAAACAGACAAACGTACAAACAGACGGACATACATTGAATTTTATATACATAGAAAAGTTTATCGGACCAGACACGATAAATATATTGCAACGGATAAACCTTATGCAATGCGTGAAAAATTGAGTTTTGTTGAAAAACTGCAAAAATCAAGATTTCATAGCAGAAGTTGAGGTGCACCCTATACTTAACTAGATTAGAATACGACAAGTCCCGGCTAACTGTACTGAGTCAACAGAGATGGACTTTTGTCCTGGAACTTGTTTCAAGTTGCTTAAAAGACTTAGAAAGATTAGTTATTTTATACAGGAATAAGGTGTTAAATAAAATTATAAAATTGATGAATTTTATGGGTAAATGTGAAACACGGGAGGTGGAGACATTGTTCATGGAAGTCACAATTTTATAAATTAAAAAATAGTAAAGTTATAAAGAGTTAAAGTTATAGAAAATTCTCAAATTTCATCAAAGTTAAATGAAAAAGATATTTTTGAAAAGAGTAAGAAAAGTTGAATAAAAAATGTTAAATAACAAATTAAGAAATTTTTGGTATTTTAAAAGTTGGATATAATTGTTAAAGTTTGAAGGTGAAAAAGCACCTGAAAAAATGAAAAAGTGAGAATGAAAAAGTAAACAAGTTTTAAAGGAATAAAAGTTTTATAAGATAAAAATTTTGTAAATTGTTAATTAATTAAAATAATAGGTGAAAAGGTTCACACCTATGTTTTGCTAAAAATAAAATGAAAAAGGTGGTAAATTTAGTAACATATTGTTAAGAAAGCAATAGGGATATAAAATTGTAAATCTCAATCTAAAGTATCAATTTTAAAGTAAAAATTCAAATCCAAAAGTAAATGTTAAATTTGGCAATTTTTACAAGTCCCAAAAGCAGAAGAAAAATCTTCGGACAGAATAGAAATTTTGGCTAGTAAACTATAAAACGATAACCAACAGAGAAGAAAAAAGAAAAAAGATTTTCCTTCAAAACCAGAAAAGTTTTCGCGAGGAAAAACCGCGGAAAACGCGATGCAGCGCCATAAGCGAACCAAACGTCGTAGGACCATCACTCAAGTTTGAGAAGAAAGGAAAATGTACCAGGAATACGATTACGAAAACCGCAATTCCATAAAAGCAGTTCCAGGAAAACTACAAGGAAAATACGTAAGACAATAGGATAGAATGTCTGTGGTGGGGAAGGCTGATAGCTGGTGGCGATGTCTAACGAAGAAGTTAGTGGGGGTAATACCAACCCAAAAACTAAAGAAAGTAATACAAGTCGCATGGCGAGATGTCGAAAAAGGGATAGAAGAAGCTGGGAGATAGTTGGTACTCGGAAGGCGGCAAAACAGTCGATATAAGCGAAGTACAGCGGGAGACGCGCATCTATTCATCATTAGATCTATTCATCATTAGATCTATTCATCATTAGTCTATTATTCATTAAGTTTATTCTTGGAGACACTGGAAGGACTTGTTACTAGTAAGATATGTGTTAGAAGAATCTGCAAGGTTAAAGTAACGTACTTGTATTTAGAAGCAGTGTTTTATAAAGACAGTCGTACTAAATGTGCAAATCAAACAGTGAACATTTTAATTAATTATAATATTATGCAATATAATATTTCAATGAACAGTTTTCATAAAAATTTATCAAACGTAAATTCAAATTAAATAAATGAACAAAGACAGTGCAGAATCAGTTATCATTACAGACAGTGAAAAAATAATTGAACAGTTTAAGTGAATTACGCTATAATTAATTATATAGCAGGTGCGTGGTCTAAACAATTATAAATGACGTAGTCTACGATAATCACCGGACTGATGTAATGGCAATAACTGGAACATCACATGGACTTTGAAGTACTACTGGAATAGGAAGCGAAAACCAAATCAGGGAAGGCGCTAGAAGACTTCAGGGAATTTCTAACCAGGCAAAAGCTGAGACCACGGGAGACGTTCAACCGCACCAACGATAACCGGACTTCAGGGAAGCTGTATTACCATCAACGTTCCTGGGAAAGGTGTTCAGAGTCCAGGGTCGCAGTAATAAAAGGTCTGTCAGAAAAGTTACGATATCCCCTATTAAAATATTGCCTGAGATAAATTTAAATAATTATTGATACTGGGTTGAGATAATAAAGTTAGGTTTTTCAAATTATAAACTTATAAGTCTTGTAAATTAAATAGTTAAAATCATTTTCATAAATAAATAATTAAATAAAAGATATAAAAAGGAAGGAATAATTAAGTATAAATAAATAATAAATGGTTCTACCTAAAAGAGATAAAATTTATGTAAATAGTAAATTTAGTTTAAAATTGATGTTTTTGTAGTGGAAAGAACCACAAAGAATTTTGAGTTTTTTTTTTGTGAATAAATTTTCTTTTGATTTCAATTAATATAAATAATTTACCTTGTTCAAGAAATTCCTATTATCTAAGTATCCTGTATGATAAGTTGTTTTCAGTGTATGATCAATATCGAAGGGCTAAATTGCAAAGTTGGCAGTTCCAACGAAATTTCACAAAGCAAAATAATTTAATTATTCTAGGTAAAGTTCCACTGTTCTCACTCCTCAGAGATTGTCAAATAAATATAAAATTAATTACTGAGCTGAGCAGATTTAAATTTAATAGTAACTTGAATAACTGGAAGGAATTTAATAAAATATTTTTATTTAAGGTGACTATAGACATACCGTAGTTATCTTAACCAGAGTTATATCACCTAGGCTATTAAAATTAATTTGCCTTATACTTCCAGTAGGTGATATAATCTCTTTATTCTGTAACAAAGTAGGGAAATCCTACAGACAGACAAAAACGCTAGCACAAGTCTGCCGTTGCAGAGTTAGCGTCGGGGAAGACTCGACGTTGCAGAGTTGGCTCTTGAACGTCGTTAAAAGGTCTGTCGTTGCAGAGTTGGCGTCGCAACGTGGGGCCAAAGGAAAACAAAAGAATGCCCTCAGCGTCGTTACAACTCTGTCGTTGCAATATATATAAGTATAATAAATAAATTTATGAAAAAATGAGTTTGTTACAAAATTTACCTCTACTAGCTGCTGATAATTTTAATAATTGGAAGTTCTGGGTAAAATGTTTATTAGATGAAAAATCAGTAGCTGATGTTATTGAACAAGAGATTAATACAACAACCCCAGAAAATGAAAGAATTTTCAAAACTAATGATGCTAATGCTAAATGAATTATTGTTCAATGTCTTATTGATAAACATTTGGATTTAGTTAAAGAAGCAAAAACAGATGAAAAAATGATAGAGTTATTGGACGCAGTATTTAAAAGAAAAAGAATATTTACAAAATTACACTTGAAACGAAAACTATAATAATTAAAATGTTCTAATAATGAAAAATTAGAGGATAATTTTCTTTAAATTTGATTCTATTATTAGAGAATTGGAAAATATGAAAACAAAAATAGATGAATCAGATAAAATTTGTCATCTCTCTTACAATTCCTAAAAAGTATAATACAGTAATTACAGCTATAGAAGCGCTAAACAATGAGATTACTCTGGAATTTGTCAAATCAAGATTATTAGATGAAGAATTAAAATTTTAAAATAAAGACTACAATGAATAAAGAAGAGGAGGTATCATTTGAAGCATTTTCATACACTTGTTACAAGTGTGGTAAGCAAGGTCATAAAATATCGGAATGTCCAATGAATAATATTAGTGATCGTGGAAGAAGAAGAGCAAGATTTTTTCGAGGACAAAATTCAAGGAGGAGGACATACTGAATTTGCTCATCAAGTAAACAATGTTGAAATATCATTTATAGCTACAAACTTCATATCACATGAAGATAGCGATATTTTTATTTCGGATTCTGGTTGTACAACTCATCTTGAAAAATATGTCAAATATACAAAAGTTATCAACAGAAATTAATATACATATTACAAACGGGATGACAATGAAAGCTGTAAAAAAGTGACGTATTACTGAAAGATGTCAAGGATATAAAATAAATTTTGAAGCTTTAATTGTCGAGGGTATAAATCATAATTTATTGTCAGTTAAAAAACTAACTCAAAAAAAAAGAAATGTCATTAAATTTACAAAGAATGAAGTTAATATTACAGGGAAAAATTTTGAATTAATATATCAAAATTTAAATGATTTACATGTAATTAACATAGAAATTAATCATGATCATGAAAATTATAACAATATTGCAGAGGGAAATAATGTAAATAAAGAAAAGGAAGCTGATATATGGCATCGAAGATTAGGACATCTTAACCCTTAACATGCGGCTAGCGCCTTTATACGCGGCACGACCCATTCTCTACACGGGGTTAACGCCTTTAGACCCAAAAACACGCTTAGATGATCCCAAAACTTAAAATAGAGTACAGATTAATGTTCTTTGAGTATGTTTAGACCAAAAGAGTCTGTGACTTCTTATCGCTCTGTGTTTTGTCGCCAAAGCAAATTAATCTACTATCGCTTGCGTTCTAAGCACGGCGTACGCCTACAGACGCAAACTGTTTCATTCAGCTGTTTGTTGTATTTGTACTGTGAGTTCAATGATATTTATTAGAAACTGAATATGAGTGTGACTTTTATGTGTAATACTGATGAAACAAAAATCATTTTAGTAAATTTTTATTTTTAGACAACAAGAATTAGTACATTCCATGTTTATGTTTTTTGTTTTCTGTAGTCTATATAAAATGTATTCTTGTATGCAATCTCTTTGTGAGATATATTTATCTCTTTGTTTATTATTATTTCTTTTCTTTTCTTTTATATGTAAGAATTTAGTACAGTAGTTATTTTATTTTTGACTAGTAAAAGTAATGCTTGTATGTATTTTGTTTTTGAAGAGGCTTATTATAATTTTGCAAAGTTTGGTTTGACTTTTTTAATTCGTAAAAAATATTTTAAAAAGTTTAAAATTAGTTGGATATTTTTTATGTGTACTGTACTATTTAACCCTGAGAATCAAAATTTAAAAAGAACATTGAGAAAATATAAATTTTTTATTTTTTTGTAAATGAGTGGTAGCTTATGTTTTAGCTTAGCGCTTTAATCGTAAAAGTATGAAATTATTAAACCTACCAACAAGTCAAGAAAAATGTGCATCTTGTATTGAAGGAAAAACAACAAGATTACAATTTTATAATTGTAAGAAACAATCTAAACAAATTGGTGATTTAATTCACTCAGATATTAGTGGACTGAAATAAATATCATACAAAATTTGCACTAAACAACAATTAGCTGTGTACAGTTGTTACATAATAAGATACGCCCAATATTCGCGTTTTTCTAGCGATTTTTTGCGTTTTCTCAGCTTTTTCGAGAACTAATTGGCAGAAAATGTTCATTACTCATTACTCATTTATTTATTATCCAATTATAGCAAATAAGTATGATTTTGTTGGTCTTAAAATTCTACATTTTTCATTACTGGTAACATTTTTTGATAAAAATTACGGTATTCGTGAAATTTAATATAACAGATTTTAAATGGCGGCCATCTTGAAACTGTTTAAGATATCGTAAAGACATTTTATACACTTGTTTGACCTACCAAGGTTCACGTTCGTGCTAAATTTGAATTTCTATCTGAAATAGTACTCAAGTTATAAAATAATTTGTAAAAAACACAGACGGACCAGACAGAAAACTAGGCATTTCACACCCATATTTATGACTTTTTTTATTGTCTTGACCTAAGGAAGAAATACACAAAAATTTTCCAGGGAGTTTGTAAACACTCTGTGTATATATATATATATATATTATATAGATGGCATTTTGTTGCTAAGCAACCAGTTGGTTTAATTTGTTGTTTTAGTTTAGAGAAGAATAATTTATTATAAGAGGTTAAACCTAGTTGGTTCATTGCTTGTTAATTAAATAAGAGGTTAATTGTTTAACCCTAGAACCGGCATGTACCGTCATTCCAACACATTTGTAACAAGTGATTGTATTGAATATTTGACCCATTAAAAATCTTCCAATCTCAAAAAGACAAAAAACACCATTGGAAAGGTAATATTTCAAACTTTAATTTTTGTATTTACAATTTCTTTCTAAAACGTATATTTACATATGTAATCATCGTTGCAGTTTATTAGTTTTCTACAAATCAATCAAGGCCCGAAAATTTATACGAAACATAACAAAATAACTCAACTTTCGTCAATCTTTAAAGCCCGCCCAGTAGGTTTTCTTAGTTAAACCTATGTATCGATGGATTCATCACAATTTCCCCTATCCAAAACTTCCATCCAATCAAAAATTGGACAAATAGTTCTAGAGTTGTGGGGCGTTTTGTAGACCCTTGCAATTGGTCAGTTTTCCAACCAATAAACAGCGTTATTTATTTCACGTGATGTCTGTGTGACCACAATCGGTTTTTAGAGATATTTTGGTATCTTTGTAAACATAATGCTTCAAGCTAACTTTCCCTGTAAACCAAATATGCTATATTTGAACAGATTATTGTGTAGGACCGTGGGAAAGTGACTGCTAATACGGTCTCATCTAACGTTTGAATCTGAAGCCTAACGAACTTTTACAACATGGCTAGACATAGGAGTTTGCGTGTGCATCGTGTATAGCGTGAACAGGCGAGAGATTTCTATATTTTCTCTCTCTTTTGTTATTCAAATAATTCTAAGTCAAACACTTTTAGGAAAAGATTTACAAGTATACTGTTCAATTCTTTGATTTATTCTCTTCACTATGTTATAATAATATTTCATTTTTGGGCAAAGCATATTACGTAAATTAAAACTAAATTAGTTTTTTTAAGTAAATTACGTTTCAAACTTAGCATAAGTTTGATAGCAGTCTTGTAGTAGGAAGTTAAAACCTCGTGTTTTCAAAATAAGACATTTGAAAATGTTAAATGATTTTATACAGTTCTATTTAGAACTAAATTACAAAACTTTTTACATTTATGGAAAAAATTACAAAAAATGTTTACTACTTTTTATGTACAAGGTAGACTTAAAGTTGAACTTTTATTTTTCATAACTAAACATTTTTTGTTTCTTGAGCTAATAACTTTGTAAATTTTACATCTATCATTTTTTTACTGGCATATTTAAATTTGTTGAACCTTTTTCTACAAAAAAGCTATGGAACACTTTTGGATTGGGGTTCATTTACTATTTTTGACGAATTTTTAAATAAACGCTTGCACACGCCAAAAAATCCGTTTTCGTTAAAACTTCCGGTTCTAGGGTTAAAAATATAAAAACAATTTATTAATTACTACTCTTTTTTATAAACTTAAAAATTATTTCCATCCTGTGATATATAAATTGGGGTAAATTGAAGTGCTATTAGAATTAATTGTATAAAATAGGTTGTAACATTTTTACTTTGAATATTATTGAACAGCTGGCTGGAATCATGTGTAAAGGTTTGGACATTGAGAAATACAAGAATCTGGTTCCCAAGGAAGTTTATAGCAACAATTGAAAAATTTTAATTTTGGAGGTATTCTAAAAAAGATCCTGGAACCTATTTTAGGTTAAAAATAACTAAAACTTTTTAAATAAAAACTACACTAAGACTTGATATTAATTGATAATATAAAAGAACATAGTTAAATTTATTAGTCAAAGAAGATGAAAAAATATTGGAACAGTTGAATAAAACAACAACATAATTGTGAGTAAACAGAACTATAAAAAGCATTAAAAGTTGAAATTGGGTAATGTTTTTGAACTGTAGCACAATCCGAGGTTGTATAATATATTGTTTTATAAAATAAAATTTAAAAAAATTATTATAATTTTAATTTGATGTAATTAATCTATCTATATAAAAGCGAAATGGCACTGATTCATTCATCAGCAGAACTAAAAATCTACTGAACCAAATGAGTTCAAATTTGGCATGCATGTTCAGTTGGACCTTTAGACGCGCACTAAGAACGGATTTTGAAAACATCCCAAAGATACGCCCAATATTCGCGTTTTCTAGCGATTTTTTGCGTTTTCTCAGCTTTTTCGAGAACTAATTGGCAGAAAATGTTGAAATTTGGTACTTAGGTTCGTTTAAGGCCTAAAAGTAGTCTGTTAAAAAATGTTTGAGATTGTCCCAAAATTACGCCAGAAATAGGCGTTTTTGCATTTTTCCTTGCATTTTCAATGCGTTTTTGATCATCCTCAAATTACGCCCGAATGGATTGGAATGAAATTTGGTATGTAGCTTCCTCTAGGGCCTTAGGCGCTCTCTAAGAAAGGGTATGAAAAATTTCGAAATTTTAGGAGGGGTTTGGGGGGATCAAAGTTACTAAAATCATAATTTCAGATCTTTTATTATTATGACAATAGTGCTTTTATTATTTAAGAGCTATATATATAAAAGCCAAATACCACTCACTAACTGAACACTTCAAAAGATCACAATTACGTTAAAAAGACTGAAAATACTAACCACCAAGGGCAACGCCGTACGTGTCAGCTAGTATATAATAAATATAAAAAGATAATTGTATTAGAACATGATATAGTAATTAATTTTACAGTCCGATTGTAAAGGATAAACGTGATTACTTATTTCTAAGTGCTCTATATCGATAATGTCATCTGTCATTGTGTTTCTTCATTTGAAAAAAGATATGAGTTTATGTGACTTTGCAATATGTTTTTCATAATTGATATGAAAGGGATCAAAGTGAAAAATTTGCATCAAAGTAATGTTAAAGACGAATAAACACCAGTGAACATTGTTTAAGTTGTAAGGCATAACTATTAAATTGTATTTTGACAAGTTATTTTTTCAAAGGAAAATGTAAAATCAAATTTCGTTTCCAAAGCAAATTTTTCACTCGAAACTATTTTAATATTTTTGCCAATGTTTGACTTTACAAAGATTGAAATGCATGGATCAATAATGAAATTACTTAGCCAGTTACATCCAGACAATGTTTTGTATTCCGTATTTAGCACATCAAAATTATTAATTTTGGTGAAGACTAAAAAACGGTGTAATTTTTCTTTGCTGTAAAACTCTGTGTCTAGATATTACCCATTATTTAATTTATAATCAAACCAACGTAATTGATATCTAACTGTGAAACCTATTGATATCTACATCTAACGTTATTTATTTATATTTAACAAACATAGTATGTATGAAATATGTTTTGTTTTCCAACTATACAAACCTATGGGCTATGCTCCAAAGAGAGACAATTTCTATGATTTAAAAATTTTATGAATTCTGACAGGTAATGGTCTTGAACATCTTATGAATTGCGCATTGGGTCTAGGTAGTATACAACACGATCATTCAAATCAGCCATTAATACAGTCCAATGATAATTTTGTATATTTACTAGCAATATTAATATGTCTATATCAGGAAGTTTAATAATGTTTATGTAACAATCCTTTAATACTTGTTTTAAAATTTCACCAGACACACTCGCTTGAACATAGTGTACTCTCATGGTCGCTTGTATTAAAAAAGAATCGGACACATTTATCGATAGCCACGCCTGTCAACCAGGTACAATCATTTAAAGGCTTTAAATCATCCAATAATAGTTTTGTCCCGTAATTACAAACGATTTTATCAATTTTACACTTATCATTTTATTTTTGCAATCAAACAAATGGGGTTTTACTACGGTGGTTCAAGAGACCCGTTTTTTGTATATCGTATGTTGACAATAGATTTAAAATTATGTAGTAGGGAGTGGGGGGCAGACTTGGGATCAACGATTAAAAAAATTAACTATTAAAATTAATCGTTAAAAATATGGGTAACTTTTAACTTGATCGTGAGTTTTAAAACTGATTAACTTTTAAATCTTAATCGTTAAAATATTGGTTAACGATTAAAACTAACGTCAGTTAATTTGGCGGATGCCCGAAAAGATTTGTCACCGTGGAAATGCTGGCCGGGCGGGTGGGCCTGGCGTGACAACTTATTGGTCGGCCGGAAGGGATGGGATGTCTAAAGATAAAACTATCGGTAAAGATTAACTAACGGTAACGTAAACAAACAAAACAACACCAACGCCGTCAACACGCCCATCAGTGTCATTGAATTAGCCCTTGGGTATACATACCCATGGCATTACAGTTGGATAGTTTTGTTAATTTTCTAAGTTGTTTTGTTGTTTTGTCTTGTTTTAGTGATTCGCAGTTTAGATTTTATTTACTGAGTTAGTGATTTTTAATAGTCAGTTGTTAGTGATTTTACTTTCTCACTATACTATAGTATAGAGAAAGTATAGTGATCGAAAAAAAAATCGATGTTGAGATTTTGGTGGAAATATCCGTTTTGGGACCCCCTGAGTCCAAAAAAGTGGTTTTTTACAAAATGTCTGTCTGTATACAAAGCTAGAGAGAAAACTATTCGATCGATTTCAACCAAATTTGCACCAGACATGTCCAGTACGCCTGTATAGATGCACGAAAAAGGGTTTTGAACAATTTTGAAAAACAACCCCCTTTTTGGCCAAAAAACCCCCAAAAAATCAGTTATTATTTTTTTATAAAAAAACGGCTCTAACGATTTTGATAAAATTTGGCTTATTTGTAGCCTTTAATGTGCCCTACCATATATACAAAAACCCAAATCTTTCTAAAAATTCTCGTTTAGCTAATAATAATAATAATAACTGATTTTTGGGGGTTTTTTGGACATAAAGCGGATTGTTTTTAAAAAAATTTCAAAACCTTTTTACGTGCATCTATAAAGACCTAATGACGTGTTTGGTGCGAATTTTTTCGAAATCGATCGAATAGTTTTCTCTCTAGATAATAATAATAATATTTATTAGTTAATCTCCAACTTTAATAAAAAAAACTCTCCTACCCCACCCTACACACCCCTCACAGTGAATCTGTTTAGTAATTATTTAAATGTATTTGTGAGAAAGTATGTGCCAGTTCCTGGTACCGTTTATTTAATAGTGAGTTAGGTCTAGTGTAGAAGTGTTTTAATTTTTTACTTTTTTATTTTAATTTTATTATGTCTTTATTGTGGCCAGACATTTGAAACTTTTATGAACAAATAACAAGGGAGGGAAATAGTTTAACATTTAAATGCCTATTGTGTTTACCAAAATTTAAAACAATCAAGGCTTCAGCAACTTCTGCCTCCAATTTAAGGACCACTTAAAAGTAAGTTATGTTTTTAGGTTGTTGTCTATCCAATTTTTGTCGTCTATTATTGAGATTTGTGTTTTATTATAGGCCATACGTTCAAGGGAGTTTGCATAAATATATTATAGGGCGTTTACAAGCATATTTTCAAAAATTCGCCAAATATAATAATTATATTCGAAAGTGTTCCATAGCTTTTTTGTAGAGAAAGGTTCAAATAATTCATGTATGCCAGTAAAAAATTGATAGATGTAAATTTTACAAAGTTATTAGCTCAAGAAACAAAAAATGTTCAGTAATGAAAGGAAAAGGTTCAACTTTAGACCTATATAAAAAGTAGCAAACATTTATTGTATTTTTTTTTATCCTATAGGCTACTGTAATTCATTTATACATAAGATACAGGCAATCCTTGTTATCGCAGGAGCTTTACGCGATTTCGCTTTTACGCGGTAAAAAAAGTCCTTGAAAGGTTTAGTATTTAAGCTGAGTTGTTTGCAGTAAGTTATTGGAGCGTTGTTTGTCATCTCACTCTCCCCTCAAGGTCAGGGAAATGACCTCAAGGCTCTCATGATTCATACCATTACTGTCGGTATAACTCGTCAAGTTTCATGTGAGCTGTCACCAGCGCATGAGGGGAGGTACAAGGTTGTAGTTGAGGCCGCGTGGGGACTGACAGAGACATTGTAGGAGAAACAGGAGCCTAACAACACACGGAACAGATCGAGACGGCCGCTTCCCCCACCACCTTATTGATGCCTAGACCCACTGCGAATCCAAACTCCACAGCTCACATGAAACCTTTCCACTTATACCTCTACCCAGACCCACCCTTACTTGCTCTGTCATTGTTTGAGTTTGTCTATTTTAAGAACTTAGACCCGTCAAAACATCAAGCTATCTTTCGCTTTCAGTACCGTACCAGTAGCGAAAATATTCTAATCTAAAACTTAGTAGAAACTTAATTTCTTTCAAAATATTTTAATTAACTCTGCCTACAGTCCCTACAACTGTCCATGTTAATGTTTTTCAATGACAAGCCATTTCGGTGTGTGCAAGAATGTTTTCAAATATTCGAAAAATATAGTAGGCTAATTATAAACCCATCTAAAAGTGTTCCGTAGCTTTTTTGTAGAGAAAGGTTCAAAGAAGTCATATATGGCAGTAAAAAAATGATTGAAGGAAAATTTACAAAGTTATTAGCTCAAGAAACAAAAATGTTCAGTAACGAAAGGAAAAAGTTCAACTTTAGGCCTACATAAAAAGTAATAACATTTTTTGTAATTTTTTTCATAAACGTAAAATTTTTTTGTAATTTAGTTCTAAATAGAACTGTATAAAAATATATATCAATTTCAAATTTCTTATTATTGAAAACATCAGTTTTTATGTTCCTACTACAAGACTGCTAACAAAACTAGGCCTAGTTTGAAAAGTAATTTAAATTTAGGAATGTATCCTTTGCCCAAAATTGAAATATTATTATAAGAAAGTGTAGAGAATAAATCAAATAATTGAACCGTATACTTATAAATGATTATTTCACAAAAGTATTTTAATTAGCTTTACTTGAATCACAAAATGAGATCAATCAAATGAAACGTCGCGCGCGCGTATTAATAAACCTTATGTCGTGTCGTATTTTAACTTTTAACTTTAATCATTTAATTTTTTTTAACTTTAACCAGTTAAATATTTTGGTTAACTTTCCCAAGTCTGGTGGGGGGTATGTAAATAATCGTATTATCGTCAGTCCTTGACACGTGTGCAAATTTTAAAGTTAATCAGACATCTTAAAGTTGGTGAATATCATGTTGAAAGATTCCGTTACATACAGGTTAAGCTAGTAAAAAGTGTGTAAAAAAAGTATTGATAGAAAAAAGTTTGTTTCGGCTAGGTTTTAAATGTCTCTAGGTTATTCATAAAAATTAATTGTATGTTTGTATTTTTTAATATATTTGTGAAAATATATTAAAGTGAAAATATTTAGGGCGGAAGTTTACATTAGGTCTTCTTGCTATAATGTGGCAGCAAGAAAATGGGTAGGGCCTACTTGTCAGTTATAGGCACCACCTTTTTTAAGGGTTATTTTTCCATACAATAAAAGACAAAGACATTAGTACAAAGTACAGACCTATATTTACATTTTTTACAAATTTCAGCTGTTAACGATGGTACAGTATTGAGCACTGACACCCAAAAGGCGGCAATGTCGGTAAAAAGTGTTGTGAAGGCATCGCCGCCAGCAGCAGCTACATCTGAACGCCACATCTACTCTGCTAAATACGAGTCCAAGTAATGACTTGCTTTGTTCCCCGTTGTTTATCACGGTAAAATGTTCATACCCCGCTTTATGCAGTTCATCAGAGCTGTACCATTTTCAACAATCAGATATTATTGTGGTACCTGGTGCAAAGTGATTTACTACTTCCGCCAAAAGCATACCAGCTCTCCTGTTTGGGATTTTAACTAAAAATCGCTCTCCAGCCTAACGGCACAGTCCACCAAACACTCACTGTTGTGGTAAAACTCGAACCGCATTACTTTTTCATTGTTTTGTAAACAAACTTTCGTCGATCTCAAAGATTTTGCCAACCCCTCCAATTTCACCACGGTGTTTATTTTCAAAAGAAAACACATAAACTTCAAGCATGCAGTTATTCCAATCAACTGTGGTAGACTTGTTCATTCCTAATTGTTTCTCACTCCATTTCACTGAGGTCATTTCTTCTGACCAACAATAAATCGATCAATAGTAATGAGTGTTAATTTAATGTTCTAGAACCAAGACCCAAAACGGAGATTTTTTGTTGACTACACGATTTGATGTTACATTTCCAAAATGGATGTCGTTGTCCAAAATACAGATGTATTTCATATCCGTTTTCACATTGTTTATTAGTTGCCCATTAACTT
>JAGFPH010001904.1:118950-135486 GCA_018207615.1 Philaenus spumarius
TTAAATCACGATTTTTTCAAAACTACCGAACGGATTGGAATGAAATTTGGTATGTAGCTTCCTCTAGGGCCATAGGTGCTCACTAAGAAAAGGTTTGAAAAAATTCGAAATTTTAGGGGGGGTTTGAGGGGATCAAAGTTATTAAAAAACGACTTCTTCAAAACTAATGAATGGATTTTAATGAAATTTGGTATGTAGCTTCCTCTAGGGCCATAGATGCTCACTAAGAAAGGGTTTGAAAAAATTCGAAACTTTAGGGGGTGTTTGGGGGGATCAAAGTTATTAAATCACTATTTCTTCCAAACTACCGAATGGATTGGAATTAAATTTGGTATGTAGCTTCCTCTAGGGCCATAGGTGCTTACTAAGAAAGGGTTTGAAAAAATTCGAAATTTTAGGGGGGTTTGGGGATTAAAGTTATTAAATCACGATTTCTTCAAAACTACTCAACGGATTGGAATGAAATTTGGTATGTAGCTTCCTCTAGGGCCATAGGTGCTCACTAAGAAAGGGTATGAAAATTTTCGAAATTTTAGGAGGGGTTTGGGGGGGATTAAAGTTACTAAAATCATAATTTCAGATCTTTTATTATTATGACAATAGTGCTTTTATTATTTAAGATCTATATATATATAAAAGCCAAATACCACTCACTGACTGAACACTTAAAAATAATATAATTACGTTAAAAAGACTGAAAATACCAACCACCACGGGCAACGCCGTACGGGTCAGCTAGTTATTAATAAAACACATGTAGGCCTACCTATAAAAAAGACGTTTATTTTTAAAACAATAGACCCTATGAAATAACATTGAATGGCTGAATGCTAATGGATTAGATTAGAACGTTGACGTGACAAATGTTACCACATTGAACATACATAGGCCTAATAGTAAAAGATTACCATTTTATTGGTCGCGAATAAATAAGCAGGGTTTCTAGTGGTTAATAACTTAGCCTTTATAATATATATATATATAAGCCTGAAGTTCTAACTTACAGTCTCTAGTCTCAGTATCTTTCTAATATGTACACATAAATTTGTAACACTTCTGAGTTTGCTAAAAAAGGTTTTTAATTTCTAAACATAACTAATAGGCCTATAATATACAGGGTGTCCACAAACTCTCTGGACCGCTTTTGTGGATATGTTCCTGGGATCCAGACAAACATATTTCACAATATAAACATGGGTCTACGGTGCTTATTTTTCCGTCTGTCTGTCTGTGTTTTTTACAAAATACTTATATTTTTGGAAGTAGAAAAGATATTGAGCTCAAACTTTGTATACCTATTTTTTGCGAAACCTTTTATCACTGTACAAAATATTCATACTAGAGACTGTAACTTCAGGCTTTTTTAAAATATTCACTGGTTTTACGAATACATATGGTCAGTTGTTATACATGTCGGATTGATTCAATGTATTGAATCGTGAACATCGATGTATATCGAATATCTGTAGTTTGATATAAATTACGGTAAACATTCAATATTGGTTCTGGTAGATAACGTGGTGACCACAGGTTTTAATAGAATTACACTAAATTTCACTTTTTCCTTTATATTATGAAATTAGACACTTCTCTGATCGCGGGAAATCAATTATAAACAATACAACATTTTTACAAATTACCAAACCAAAAGTCGCTTATGGGATCTTATAGAATCTTCAGCCATTTTTGTTTCTAGAGCAATTCTGGGTATATTGTTGACAACTACCAAGAAATAAAATTTTCCTTTTTTCGTCAATATCTCTGTTATCCTTTGAGCTAGAGACAAAATAAAAAAAAAAAACACTGTGTTTTTGTCATTAAAAAAGTAATTTTTTTTGTGTCTTGTAATTTTTTCGTAAAAGGTTTTTGAGATATTTGACATTAAAAATTATAGCCTAAACAGCCGCCATTTTGAAAATATTTAAAATAAATTTTCTAATTTTTTGTACAGTGATAAAAGGTTATGCAAAACATATGTAGGGCTTTGTTCCGGAAAAAAGGTTGTCGCGAAAATAGTACATGATCGCGCCGCGAGGTAGCGCTAGGGAGAAAGCATTGGTAGCATTGGTGTTTCAAACAGCTTCTTTCGTTTCCCCAATAGATAGCGCCAAAAAAGTCGAATTTCCAGTGGAACAAGATATTGCATTGGATCGGAGTTCTATTAGGTTATCCAAATACAATGGTAGTACTTAGTCACAGTAGCCTATGTTAATATAATTCAACATTCAATTAGTACAATAGGTAGGTTGTCAGCACTACTTTTTATTTCCTAAAAAAAAACATATGAGCGTAGAGTCGAATAGTAAAGTTATGCCAAATATTTGAATGAAAACAAAACTAATTTTAGAGTAGGCCTCACCCCTACATTGTTTTATGGTAGTGATAGATTTATAAGTCTATGTTTAGGCTTAAGATTGTTTTGGTTGGGCTTGGGATAACTTTATGAAGTAGGCTATCAACAATAGCGGTAGGTGTTTTTGTGTTTAGGTTTACACTCTATGATTTTTTTACAATGTTATTTAAGAATACACTACTTTAAGTAGGCCTAGGTCTATTAAATATAAGTTATAGGTTTTTTTTATGTAGTTTGTCTATTGTAACAACATGAAAACATTAACATTTGTGATGTAACTGAAGTAGAGAGCATTTTAGAGTGCACTGTGTGACAACTCGGTCATAATAGATTAATTAATATGGTAAGTGGCCTAGATGATAAAATTTACCATTCATTGTAATGCAGTGAGGCTATGTAGCCTATACATACAAGTAAGTATGAATATTAATTTATGATTAACTTCGCATCCTCTAAATGACCATCTTAGAATAGACTAAGGTAGGCATATCCTAATTTAATTAGCCCAATTTTATATGTAAAATTTAAACTGCACTTACCAATTAATAACAGCACTATCCAATGTAGTTTTCCCATTCTTAATAACGAGTTAGGAATTACTGTTCAAATAACTAGTTATTACTTCAATACATTAGTATACTTTCATGTACGTAAATGTAAACAATTTTGACATTTACCTACTACCTCCATAACATAACCATTGTTTATTTTAAAATTTTGAAAAAACACCTTAACTTCCTTCTATTTATCTAAAATTTGTTACATAGGAACACATTTCCTAAAGTCAAAGAACCTAAACATCACTACACCTATTTGCTTGAAGAGATTAATACCTAGAGTATCAAAACAAAAGTCTTTATTTTTGCCTTCGGGAAGACATCACCCAACTTTTCAGATTGCCTTCTTACTCCTTGTCATTTTGTTGTATAGCTATGTTATGTACTGACCAGAGATAATAATACCAAGAGCAGTACTGAACATCTGACATCTGAGCCCATGAGTATTTAACAAATGACTTCAGACTCACGGCCACATTAGTCATGGCAAATGGCATACGGCTCTAATCATATCGTATAGTATAGTATTCTCTTCAAGAACACCATCTTATATATAGACAGTTTAATATTGTGTTAATACTAATCAGTGGCACTGGTGTTGGTGTACATCATAAGTGGTATTTACATGAATCATAATTTGTAATAGTATGCAAGTCAACATAATAATATCGTTAAACATGATAACATACATTTTGGAATATTTCGAGCTAATGTTGTTTGGTGTCAGTCATTTGATCAAGTGTTTTTGGGTTAAATTAAATATATTTATTCAAAAAATATTAAAATGCAATTATTTTATTCATCGCTTAAAATAAAGTTTTATGAACAACTTGTTTTTATGTCAAATAAATTTAGTAACGGCAGGTAACGGCTTAGAAAGCATTGAATTAAAAACGATAAAAGTTGGTTTGGCCTTCTTTTTGTTATTAACATTTACACTTTTATACAAAATTACAACAACAATCTTATTTTCACATTAGTTTATAGCATACCCATTTATGTTTTGTGATTAATATAATTAGACAATTTATATTCTTATCGAATTAAAAAAAAGCCTGTACAGTCACTTGCAAAGAAAAAAGACTTTTAAAATACTATTGCTACTAGGGGCCAAATGATGCTACTAGATGCTCAGCCAGTGTTTGGGAAAAGAGATGGTTGTCTCAGTTTATAGACTTTAAAATCGCAGTTAACTTAGCTCGTCAGCTGTTTAGTGTTGTTATTTCACTCACATTGATATAGACTTGTAGTTTATAACCTTTAAAACTAACCACGTGTAATTTTTTTGGTTGATTTAAAGTTATTATATTTAAATTCAGTATGTTCAGTAACAAAACGTGTAGTGATCAAACTCTTACTTATAATTATAAGAAAAAACTTGACTTACAAAAAGTGTTCTGTGGTATATAACTTCAATAGAACTGTGAACTAACTTGTAGCACTTTTAGTTTTAGAGGTAGGCTAATAGTATACAAAGTCGTATTCATAAATAAGTTTTAATTGTAATATATTTCATAATGGCTATTAATACTGCAGTTTACAATACAAAGTCTTCTTTTAATCGTGTTACACCAAATTCGATGAAGTTTGGATTATTTTCATCTGAAGAAATAAAAAAATTGAGTGTTGTAAAAATTTGCACCCCTTTAACATTCAATTCCTTAGGTCATCCATTAGCTGGAGGACTGTATGATCCTGCACTAGGTCCCATTGATAAAAAGTTCAGCAATGCTATTTGTTCTACATGCCATAGTAATGCTTTCAAATGTCCGGGACATATTGGGCATATTGAACTTCCTGTTCCAGTAATAAATCCCCTCTTTCATAAAGTAGTTCAAAAGCTTCTAAGGCTCTCTTGCCTTCATTGTTATTCAATTGTGATACCACCAGCAGCTAAATACACTCTTATAGCTCAACTTCGATTACTTGATTCTGGATATTTGACTGAAGCTCTTGATGTACAAGTTTTACTAAAGAAGCAGTTATTTAATATTACCAGCAGTGATGATAATTATGAGGCTAAGTGTACGATGCTTCTAGACCTCTTAGAAAGCTATTTACAAAATGTTATAAAGGAGAATGATGAGTTGTCAAATCAATGTAAGTCCATTGAAGTCTTAAAAAATAAGTTTATGAATGAAGCTGTTAGTTTACTTCACAAAGGGAAATCATGTCCTATTTGTAAACATCCATTAAAAAGGGTTACTCATGTTCAAAATAAACTAATGAGACTTGCCAAAGTGGAAGTAGCAAGTAAATTTCAAGAAAAAAGCAAACAATCTGACAGTGGGACACTTACTGCTGTAAAAGAAGGTTCATACACATATGTCCTTCCTTCTGAGGCCATGAGCTACTTAAGAAAAATTTGGATTAAAGAAAATAGTTTGATGAGAGAAATTGCACCAGTTTTGAAAACACTAACATGTGACAATCCAACTGACATGTTTTTTCTGACACTAATTCCAGTAACACCAACAAATACTCGACCAATAATGGTACAAAATAATTTTGTAGTCGAACATCCACAGAATGCGGCATATAAATCTGTATTGCAAGATTGTGTAATCATACGCAGTATAGTACATTTAATTAATGAAAAAGAATCCGGAGCCTTAACGTCAGAACGAGTACAACTACTTCAAAGTTTGAAAGGATCTACTTACCCTGAAAAACTTCAATTTGTTTGGCAAAATTTACAAACACATTGTGATGTGCTAATGGACAAAGATCTAAATAAGATGGAACGTGGTGATGGACAAGGATTTAAACAAATTGTTGAGAAAAAAGAAGGTATTATTAGAATGCATATGATGGGTAAACGGGTTAACTTTGCTGCTCGTTCTGTTATTACACCTGATCCGAATTTAAACTTAGATGAAATCGGGATCCCTGATGCATTTGCTTTGAAATTAACTTATCCTGTGCCTGTAACAGCTTGGAATGTTACTGAATTAAGAAAGATGGTTATGAACGGACCTAACGTTCATCCAGGTGCCGTTATGGTTGAAAACGAAGATGGTACTATAAGTAAACTGCTTGCCGATAATAAGCTACAGAGGGAGAGTATTGCTAAAAGACTTCTTACACCGGGTGAAAAAAATAGAGGTATAAAAATTCTCCATCGTCACCTAATTAATGGTGATGTTCTTCTACTTAACAGACAGCCTACTCTTCACAAACCTAGTATAATGGCTCACAAAGCACGGATATTAAAAGGCGAGAAAACTTTACGACTTCACTACGCTAATTGTAAGGCCTACAATGCTGACTTTGATGGTGATGAAATGAATGCTCATTTCCCGCAGAATGAAATAGCACGTAGTGAAGCATATAATTTAGTAAATGTGTGTAATCAATATTTGGTTCCAAAAGATGGAACACCGTTAAGCGGTTTGATTCAGGATCATATGGTGTCCGGAGTTAGGTTATCAGCACGAGGGAAATTTTTTAACAGAGAAGATTATATGCAACTTGTGTTTCAAGCTCTAGATTTCAAGCAAGGAGACATCGTGTCTCTTCCGCCCTCGATTTTGAAACCCATCCGACTTTGGTCTGGTAAACAAGTTATATCGACTGTTATCATTAATATAATTCCCAAAGGAAAGGTACCTTTAAATTTAGAATCATCATCAAAAATTAGTTATAAAGCCTGGGAAAAGCAAGACGCAAGTCCTTGGATTTCGGGTGGTACTCCTTTCCGCGATCCGAAAACAATGACCGAAGCTGAAGTTATTATACGAAAAGGAGAGCTACTATGTGGAGTTTTAGATAAAACTCACTACGGGGCAACACCGTACAGTTTAGTTCACTGTTTGTATGAACTTTACGGTGGTCAGTGCTCTAGTCAACTTTTAAGCTCTTTAGCAAAACTTTTT
Organism: Philaenus spumarius; assembly: GCA_018207615.1. NCBI lineage: Eukaryota > Metazoa > Arthropoda > Insecta > Hemiptera > Aphrophoridae > Philaenus > Philaenus spumarius. The sequence goes on from JAGFPH010001904.1 coordinate 125,736, forward strand.
ACTTCATTTTTGCAAAAAGAAGGTTTTACACTCGGTGTAGAAGATATTTTAGTTGTTGAAAAAGCTGACGCTGACAGACAAAAATTTATAAAAGCTGCCCGGAAAGTTGGAAAGGAAGCTGTCACTAAAGCATTGGATTTACCTATTGATATTTCTTTGCCGGTGTTACAAGAAAAAATGGAAACTGCTTACAGCAAAGACCCAATGTTTCGCGCTGTTATTGACCATCAATACAAGTTAGCTTTGGATAGTTCCACAAACAATATAAACAAAGTCTGCCTCCCTGCAGGACTTTTACGTGAATTTCCTGAAAATAATTTACAACTTATGGTTCAATCTGGAGCTAAGGGATCTACAGTCAATACTATGCAAATTTCATGTCTTTTAGGACAGATTGAACTGGAAGGAAAACGTCCTCCATTAATGGTATCCGGACGATCATTGCCAAGCTTTTGTCCGCATGACATTTCACCTCGAGCAGGTGGTTTCATTGATGGCCGCTTTATGACTGGAATACAACCACAGGAATTTTTTTTCCATTGTATGGCAGGAAGAGAAGGTTTGATTGATACCGCAGTAAAGACTAGCAGAAGTGGATATCTTCAACGATGCTTGGTAAAACACCTTGAAGGGCTGACTGTGAATTATGATATGTCTGTAAGAGATGCTGATGGGAGTGTGATTCAGTATCGGTACGGTGAGGATGGTTTAGAAGTAACAAAATCTCAATTCCTTAACAAAGACCAGTTACCATTTTTAGTAGAAAATATTCAAAGCATAGTTGATGAAAATGTTGTGGAAAAATTAAAGAAAAGAACTAACATTGAACAAATTGAAAAACACAAGAAAAAATTGAAATCGTGGCGAAAACGTTATGGTGAAAAGGATCATAGTAAAAGGGAAAATGGTTTTACAATATTTAGTTCAGAAATGAAATCGGAAATAGATACAAAGTTGTTTAGAAAAAAAAGTAAAACATGTGGGAGGACACGTGCCGCAGAAGAACTTTGTAGGAAATGGCAAGAATCAGACGAAGAAACGAAATATAAGTAAGTTAAAACACTATTAATTTAGATAATATATTAGATAGTGTAGCTACTTATTATTTAGTTAAGTTAACATTTTATATGAAAATATAAATTTCGGTTTGACAGATCTTTTGGGCATGAGTAAGCCTACAATTTGTATTGTATGTATTTTAGCTAAGCAGCAAAGGATAAATGCTAGAAGTCTTCTCAGCCAGTGGTGCTTACTATTCCCCTCTGTAGATTAACTATTAACTCGGTCAAGTAATGTTTTAGAATTCTCGTAAATATTCATAAGAATTCCAAAACTAGTCTGGTAGAAAAAGAATTTAACAAATTAAAACAATTTCATTCCACTTGGTATTCGGAAAGTGCATTATTAGCCTACTTCCTAGAAAAAATAAATTTCAGAATTAATGTGCGATTATTGCCTGAAAAATATTAGTTTTATTTTCTTCGGAAATTTTACATTTAAATTTATTAGGCTTGTGCTGTAGCACATCTTGCCACAGATCTCTAAACGTAGCTGTTTGTAGATGTGATGGAGGAGTGACGCGCTGGTCTAAAGTCAAATTTTGACCTAGCTTTTGAGTGTTTCACAAATAAAATCTCTGCTTATTAGTTTCTAATGTAAAAACGTAATACACTTAAGGATGGGGGAGGAAACCCCCCTTCCCTGAAAATGGTTTCAGATTTAACAAAATTAAAGTAGTGCAGGGTTTGGAAGCATGATATAGTACTCATGATGAACATTTCAAAATACACCGTCTAGACTTCCACCACCCAGACTTGTAACTCGGTTGTAGCAATGGTGTGTAGATGGAACTTTTATATATACCTACCTTCTATAGTTTTGCGAAGGAAATTAAATTCTCTAAAAGTAGTATTCAAGTTATACAGTAGTAATTTTTTTTTACAAATTCTCAAAATATAAATGATTTTTTTGCTATATTTCCTAAACTTAGCCTATTATCGGTAGCTAGCTACAAATATCATTAAACACAGATTCTTATTAAATGCTATTTTCAGAATCTCGTGACCTAGGCCTAGGTGTCAAAATAATAAATGTTAATAGCATTTAAAATATGTATTCATTAATATCAAATCATTTGTTTTTAATTTCTCTTCAGTTCCGCCGCATTCAAGGGTAGGCCTACTGAAATAATTTGCTTGTTATGCTTTGTTTTAAATTAATGTCTCAGTAGGTTAGACCGGGGCACTATTGAAAAAAAAAACATGTTTCAGATTGGCAATTTTTTTCATAATGAAAAAAAATATTATAAATGGTTTTACTCCTACATGTACTTGTTCATGGTCTTCTCTAGTACTCAAAAAACATGTTCATAGTAATATTATACAATTTGATCATATAGTAAAGTTAAGTTTTTCAAACGTCTACATTTTGTCCAATTTTGCCCCGGGCGGGGCAGTTTTGGACATGGCATCATTTTGAATGGGGGCACAATTGGACATTTCTGAAAGGTGGTACAAGGAACATAACAAGCACAATTCAATGTTAAATTATTAGTATAATATGCTTAGTACATTTGAAACAACATTTTAAAATCCCTCAAGAAAAGATAAAAATGTGATCTAGGCTATTTAAAGTTACATTCGGACAAAGTTTCTTTAAAAACAAAACAGTTAGTTGCTCGAGATGTTTCTCCAGTGATGTCTGGCTGGCGCATCTTGTAATGAATGACTGTAGGGTCTACAAAACTAACTTCTGTGTTGTCTGGAAAGTAAAACTTGTAATAATTAATTGTCCCTCTTCTTTAAGAATTTTACATTAAACCCATCTCCACAACGTTCTTCTATTTGACCAATGAAGTGGTAAACCGCTTTTTTGGTGGCAAATGTCGTCATTATGAAATCATTTATTATAAAGGAGCGATCTTTCAAAGGAGCAACATATTCTTCTTCTTCTTCCGAGAATTCTTTAGGGCTGTCCCCTCCATCATCATACTTCAGTTCTGCTTCATCTTCGGTGTTGCTCGAGTCGTCTTCTTGGTAAAGTTTCCTAGCAGCACTTTCAAATTTCTTTTTTTTATTTTCTTTTTGTGCTGCTCTCTCGTTTTTTCTTTTTTCTGCTAACAAGTGCTTTTCTTCAGCCAACAATCGCTTTTCTACTTTTTCCTTCAGCTCTTGTACAAGCGCATCTTTCTCAGGTGTATCTGTCAAAATAAGTGATCGTCCTTTTTTTCGCCCTCACTTTTGATTTGTTTTTAGCACATATGGCATTACATCTTTTGGGAAAAGCACAGAAGGTTATCTGCTTCCCCCTTTCTGCAGACACTATTTGCCCCACTTGTTTAATGCCCTTAGCTGCAATAACTAGGTGCTTCTAGCACGGTGCTGATACCACTCTCATCTAAATTTACAATTCGTGAAGGAGAAACATTCACCTTTGTAAGCAAAGTTTCTAAATTGTCAAAGAAAATGCCCACATTGTGTGCATTAAAACTTGTGTTACGAGATAGACTTGTATTCTCTGCTTGTCGAAGTGAAAGGCTTGAATGCCTCTTCATGAAATGATACATCCATTCTTCTCCCGCTAACTTTGTGGTGTGCCATTTTTGAGGTATACGCTCGTTGAGGTTCAAGGCTACAACATACTTGTAGGCTAGTTCTCTAGTTAAAGCATAAGTTCGACCATAATTAATCTTTGATCTCTCAATACAATATTCCATGATCATAGTTTCTTGTTCAGGTGTAAATACTTGTCTATGAGAGTATTTTGAATGATAAACAGGGGCCATATCTTCCGTAGTAATTAAGTTCACTGGTTGTGACCTGTCTTCCTCCTCTTCTTCCAAATTTGGATCATTGGGGATAGGCTCATTATCTCCTTCCTCTACTTTATTTTTCTTTTTTTTAATTTTGTTTAATCTAAAATGTAGAGTAGATTTTTTCAGTCCATGTGCTTCTGCTGCTTCCCTAATAGAGCGGTAGTTTCCATTTCTAGTCATTTAGTGCCTGTACTATAGCTTCTTCTGATATCTCTGCTCTCTCCGTCTTCTTTTTATACTTCCTGACCATTTTAAACTGAAGAAACCCCAACAAAAATGTAGCAGCACAGACACAATTTATGAAAAATTGCGTCCAATTGTGCCCCAAAGTTTTGTCCAAAACTGCCCCGTGGTAGGTTTGGATTTAAAAGTGTAAGTTATGAGAAAAGACATGACATAACCTCAATCCTAGCCTAGGCATTGTATAACCAGATAAGATAGTGATCTAAAAATAATACACTAAACACTTTGTGACCAATACTCACTGTTTGAGAATGAAATGAATGAAACTGGAAAATCACTTCACTTTTAGCGAAAAACACAAATTATTTTATAGTTTTAAAATATGATACACCACAGCAACTAAACTTTCCACAGTGAAATATGACTGCCTAAGGTGTGACTGTGTGAGAAATTTAAAGGGAAAAAATAATTCCCTCAACCTTAAAATGGCTTTGTCCAATTGTGCCCCCGTCCAATAGTGCCCCGGTCTCCCCTACATCAAATATTGCCTAGTTTCATGTTACCGTACGGTATGTATTTTGTATAGATCCTACTAAATACAAACCATTATATTAATATTAGCCTACATGTTTTGTTATCTGTTGTTAACCACTTTTGTTGTAATCAAATCATTGAATTTATAATCTACTTTTTGATTGAACTAGCTGACCCGTGCGAGGCATTCGCATTCTAACTTACTAACAGTGTTTTATTAATTTAAATCCATGTTAAAGAGAAATAATTTTTTTATTGTTATTATATATTTTTAAACAACTTACCAACTTGCAGAAGGTAAACAACAACAAATAGGTGTATCCACAATGCTGTTTATAACCACGCTTACAATTAATTAAAAATAGCAATGTAGTGGGGTAACGGCAGCTCTCCAGCTGGGTATTGTTATCATCAGTATTGCCAACACCAGGAAAATATCCCTACAACTTACTTGATCTTACATCATCAGTGTTACTTTCGGATTCTTTATTATTATTATTATTTTTTTTTCGTATAATTGTATTTTGTATATTTTTCGGTGTAGCGGTTAAGGAAAGCTTTAAAATGATGCCTCATTCATGTAATTTGATGATGTATTAAGGAAGTTATGGCGTACCGACAAAAAAATGGCCTTGAGAAATAATATATATGTGATTATTATTTGTTTACCTCTTTTCTTCTTCTAGATTCAGTAAACAGTTAAAACGATGTCCGGATCCAATTGCTTCTGAGTTACAACCGGATGTACATTTCTATGCAATTACTGAAAAATTAGATAACCTGATGAATGCTTACTTGAACAACAGGTAAGTCATCGTGAATATTAGTAACAACAGCAACAACTTAGAAATAAATGAAGAAGATAATTAGTTATAGTCATTTCATTTTATATTAATAAAAACCATTTTAGTAAGTAATTAATCATAAGTAAGTCCTTACCTCGGGAATAAATAATCATAACCAGAAATGTTAGGAAAATTTTTAAAATATATACGAAGTTATTTTTAAAATAAAAAAAAGTTATCAATTCTAAAAGTACTCGCCACACTAAATTACCATTGGTAATAGTTAGTATGACACTACAACGTGACGCAGGGTCCTTGCATAAACATTTTTCATGAGTTACAAGAACAACAGCCTCAAGTTATTCCAACTTACCTTCTGCTACTGCGTTGTTGGCATGTAATAGTAGCAACTAATAGAAAGAGCATCATCAAACAGAAGAATTTGAAGGACTACTTTTCTCATCAATCTTAACTACAGTACAATATGTGAGTTTTCTGTGATACAATATTTTTGTATCACTGTTTACTGTGCAGTTTTTGTTAATCTATAAGATTACGTCTTTTTTTATTATTTATCCGTATTTTTTTTAACAGTACTGTATTTGTTGTCATTATAATGTACTTTAACACTGTACTCTGTACTGTACCTTTTTTCACCTCAGTTATCCTTTGATGTTAGGGTGTTACAAACAGTGCGCCGAGTACTGTAGAGTCCTTTTATCCAAAAAGTGCATATTATTTAAGTATTTGACTAACCAAGGTTAAGCGTTTCCGCAATACCGATGTTGTATATAATTTTTTATTTAAACATAAAATAGATTAATTTAAATAAAATCTTAAATAATAATACAGTGAAATATTATTTTTTACAATTAAAATATCTCGCTAGCACCTGAAACAAATAATCCCATGACAGGTCACATGTACATAATACATGTGTAGTCACTTAAATCACAATTTATAGCAAAACCATATATTACAATATAAATAGTGCCAGCATTAAACAAACACATATAAATATTTTTAAATCTCAACACACATCAATAGTTTTAGTTATAACAATATTTATTTCATAGTGTTATCGATCATTTCCATTTCCCCAGTTGTAAATTAGAGATTCCTCCACCGAATATAAGGTTTGAGAAGTAATCATGTCCTCAAACTGTTTTTATAAGGTTTTTTTATACTGAATTTATATTATCTTATTGAGAACTTTATTCATAAGGATAACACTAGCTTTACTTTAAATTACAGGGGATCAGAATGCCCTATTTCGAAGAATGAAATGAGAGACATGATATGCTTCAAGTCAATGTCATCAATATGTGCTCCAGGGGAACCAGTTGGTTTGCTAGCAGCTCAGAGCGTAGGTGAACCTTCCACTCAGATGACCCTCAACACTTTCCATTTTGCCGGACGTGGAGAGATGAACGTTACTCTTGGCATCCCTCGTCTCAGAGAAATCCTGATGACAGCTTCAAGAAAAATAAAAACCCCGAGTATGGAAGTTCCATTTTGTCAGAATTTGAAGAGGTAACATTGTTACATTTTTACCATGATTATTTTTATAAAGTTAATAATGTATTTTATTATTATACAAATTATATCTGCTAGGATCCATATGATAAGTTTGAGTAAAATTTTCTGCCGATCCTAGCGTAACCCTTTTATTTGAGTTCGTCGCGCATTTCGGAGTTCCTCCATTCTCGAGACCTACTTCAGTACTGAAGTGTACTGAGAAGGTCTGGAGAATAGAGGAACTTCGAAATGTGTTGACAAACTCAAATAAAAGGGTTACGCTAGGATTGGCAGAAAATTGTACTCAAACTGATGAAGTTATTTTAAACTATTTGTTAAAGCAAGCTCATAGGGCAAAACTACATTGCACAACAAAATGTCACAAAACTAGTTTTGTAAGTTAAGGTTATTTGATTTTATAAAATTTACATAGTTTTTCAGACTTGAGTTTATAACATACATTATTTAGATAAAATAAAACCTTAACACAAAATCTCACAACAAATACGTTTACTAACTTAAAACATGTTTCAACAACAAAGTCACCATATCCTCAGTGATGCATGGGCTTCAGTAATCAAACTATAACAGTGTGTCAATGCACCATACTTATTCAAAACTACTTATTTATATACATTACTAGCTGGCCCGATCCGGCTTTCCACGGATAGACAAATCAAAGTTAAATGTATATTAACAAAAAAAGTATTATATTAATAAATATAAATTACACTGTATTTCTTATGTTGATTTTTAGTAGCTTTGACCCTCCCAAACCTCCCCTAAAATTTCAAATTTTTTTAAACCCTTTCTTAGCGAGCACCTAGAGCCCTAGAGTAAGCTACATACTAAATTTCATTCCAATCCGTTCGGTGGTTTTTGTTAAGTGTCTTTTTATTACCTTTGCCCCCCCCCCAAAAACCCCCTAAGATTTCAAATTTTTTGAAACCCTTTCTTATCAACACCTACTGCCCTAGAGGAAGCTACATTCCAAATTTCATTTTAATCCGTTCAGTAGTTTTAGAGAAATTATGATTTAGTAACTTTGACCCACTTCAAACACCCCCTACCTAAGATTACGAATTTTTTGAAAACCTTTCTTAGTGAGCACCTATGGCCCTAGAGGAAGCTGCCTACCAAATTTCGTTATGACCCGTTCAGTAGTTTTTGAGAAATTGTGATCAGTGAGTTGGTGGATTTGGCTTTTATATATATAGATTTAGACTTGTAATTTTGTATAAAGGAAGTGACTTGAAAATTAAAAATAATATTTTGTTGTAGATGGAAAGGTCCCATAATAGATCAGTAACATATTAAAAAAAAAACATCTATTTGCGATTTTGCTTGCTTTAATTCATATTTCTGTTTTTATCACTTTTTTAATAAAATCTATAATAATTGGTTTTGACTAAATTTTATAGTTAGAATAAAATAGCATTGGTTTATATTACACTAGAGTGCTACGCCCCCCTGCTCGCTTCGCTCGCCAACCCCCGCGGTGACTCGCGTTGAAGCATATGCAAACTTACAGGTTATTTGGCGCAAATTTACTATTCGGCCCTAGGCTAATCTATGGCAACAGAAATGCAAGAATAATAAAAAAAAATTGCCTTTAGTTCTAACCTATAGTATTTAGTCACAGTATGTTTACTTGTATTCAACATTTAACAGTACAATGTAAAACAACGTCGTTGTCTGCAAAAATATCAGCCTAGGGTCGAATAGTAAATTTACGCCGGTTATTTTATATAAATAGGCCCTTCTATTTTAAATTCTAATATATCTTATTTCTTTTAATTAGGATGTAACATAGTGGCTTCTTATTTTTAATTTCCTTAATAATTTATTAAGAGTTCATTCTATAGCTTTAAGAAAGTATAACAATCAACATTTTTACTACATTTTCACTCCTTAGCACGCGACAAAACGTCAATCTATGATACTTTTTTTTTATGTCTATGTTGTAAGAAATAAATGTACAAAATTTCAGCTCTCTAGCTTTAAGGAAAGTATAATATTTAATATTTATTGTTTTAGGGGTTGTTTTAACCCTTAAATCAAAATGAATTTTAACCTATGATACTCAAGGATAGTGTAGCTTTGTATTAGTAAAACTATTTTGTCAATCGGTTCAGTAATCCCAGATATTACCCCCTACATACAAACAAATTTTACCTTTTTGTAATATTATTGACCCTTCAACATGTTTTGCCGTACGTGATACGCCAAGATTTTTTTTCCTTCGGTGCGTTTTGACGTATAGCGTTCGCACAGGAACATTCATCTAGCAGCTAAACTTGAAACTATCTCGAAGCGATTGATAATATTGTAGCATAATGTAGCATAATTGTAGATATTGTAGCATAATTATTGACTGATTTTAAAAAAAAACATACGATACTTCTGTTAAATTTCTTGACGAAATTAGTTCATCAGTGCAACAGCTGTTTTCCCATATAAGTTTGTGACATTGTTAATAAATGTAAAGAACAAATAAATGTAAGTTTACTGATGTAAAGAACAAATTAGAAGTAAAGAAAGAAAAAGCACGTTAGTTACACCAACTTCAAATGTAAAATATGGTAAAGTTGTAAAAGAACTAAAGAAGACGTGCATTACCTAAAGGCGGATAAATGTAATGCAATTGTAATAATGGATAAACATGAATATACTGAAATTGTTACAGAAATGCTCACGGACGGACCTTATAAAGTGCAAAATAGAAACCCAAAGAGCGTAAATGAAACTTTGAAAAATTGCAAAAGTTTGGTAGATAATAATCTTCGAAGAAAACTGACAGTTTCTAATCCAGGTTTACCGAGATTATATTGTTTGCCAAAAATACATAAAGAAGGAAAGAAGATGCGGCCTATAGTGTCAGGAATCAACTCGCCAACCTATCTAATTTCTAAATGGT